>JABANP010000166.1:0-100889 GCA_013115135.1 Perkinsus olseni | reverse complement strand
CCGTATAAGCAGGATGATCAGCCTTCAATACACTGAAAACTGGGACCTCAGCTATTCTCAGTGTCTCGGCCGCGTCCACAATAGCTTGCGCATATCCATCTTTGACCGCCTCCGACGTGAAGAGCGAAAGGATGAAGGGGACACCGAGATGACGAGTTTGAAGACGGTGGACGATGGCCTCGAATCTACCCCGCGAGTCAGAACCACTCACCGGCGGTTCTCATCAATCACGGTGAAGATGAGGCGCATACAAGCGAGAGAGAACGGACAATCGTTTTGTTCAAGAGTCTCACATTGAGGCTTATAGAATGAGGTGCAATGAGGTGAGTAGGTATAATCGAATCCCCCGAATATGACCCGTTCCTCCATAATGCCTTCCTTCCGTACCGCCACGTTCCAGTGTTTAACACCGGCCGCTGTTGACCAGCAGCTATGATCCACAAGCAACAAATAGGGGGCCACATCCCGCCGTGGACGCCTCTGTAAGCATCTATGAGTGGGATCCCTACCGTTGGGAAGACGAAAAGGAGACTTCAGCCTCCTTGCCTTGCTCGTCGATCCCACCATTCCTTTCTCCCTGCCCCATCCGTTTGGAGGTTCTCCTCCCAGGGGCCCTTTCACTTCCTCCTTTCCGACACTTGCATGAAGTCATCTTCGCTCCGCTTGAACTAGCTCAATAAATTGAGCTCTATGTAGATGAAGTTGCTACTGTCGCGTCACACGCTGGAGACAGTCGTAATAATAGCGCTCGCCCAAAAAAGAAATTTCGCATGCGTTCGCTGGGGCCACTTGCCAAATGGTACTCTTCCAGTTTGGCTCCAGCAGTGGTCGTGTGGGAACTGGGCCCGGGGCCTATTTCTTAGGACACCCCAAGTAAGGATCTAAATTTAAAGGTAAAGGATAGGGATGCCCCGGCCGGAATAGCCAGCCAGGGATAGCACCTTGGCCGCGCGCGTGATGAAATGGATGCTTAAACGACTTGACTGTGAGCATAGAAGAAAAACGCCTAAGTTCCATAACGAGGCTATTTTTGTGCGCAGAAGTGTATCAGAAACCGTTGTATGCCCGCCGGAATGAGACATTTGGCTACCGATTTAACTATCTCACATGATATTGAGTGCTGATACATTGGAGTGTCTCAATTTGGTCAAGTGCGGCGTTCGGACAGGTGGCCATTCAGCGGAGTGGGATTCCCCATGCAGTGTACGACCTGACCCATCCCGGGTGATCATCTCTGAGTCTGGTCGCACCCAGACCTCCTCTTAGAGTCTTGTGCTCCGTCCACGCGGCATGCGGTACTGTACTGTGACGCAAGCACGGTCTGTCCCGTTCATTGTACGCGTACTCTTGGGGCGATCATCGCCAACTTTTTTCCGGTATGGTTGGGGACTATGATCCTACATTGTATCGTGTAGCCTTTCATTTCCCATCTTCCGATGCCCAACTCACACAATCTATTTGAAACCCCATCCTCTAGAGATGGCTACACCCAGGACGGTCGGCCTTCGCGCCCGGATAGACCACTGAGGAACACTCGGGAGGTGCTTCGCTATGTGATGATCCTCAAAAATGCCTCATAATGGTAGGGATGCTGCCCTGTGATAGAGCTCGATCTGATGACATCAGACTGATGTGGCGTCCTAACACTCGTCCTAAGCGTATCTCACACGTAGCCGTCAGGGTGAAGTCCTCAACTTCATGGCTTGGAGGAGGCTTAAAGCAAAAATGGTGTCTCGACCGCTTGGAATCCTAGGTTAAGGCATCCTATGAAATAGGCCTTGGGATTGCCATCACTCATACATCCACTCCTCGAGTGCGACCTAGGATGACTCGACGGCACAAGTCCCCCCAAAGCCCAGCCATTGAGGCGCCATCACTCGACAACGCAGAGCTTCGATTCAATCATTGACGCCTCTTGTTGTTTTGAAGAGCCTTGCTTTGCTGTATCATACCCGAAACATTATAGACTGAGCGCATGAGATCAGCGATGCACTCCATCACTGCAGCCTCATCCACCGACGGATCCATGTACTCGATGACCTAGAAAAACAATAAACATGTTCGCAATACTCATCGCCCCGTTGCTCCAGTGGCCATTACTCTCACCTTGGATTGCTCGCTCCTCCAAGGTGTTGAACTCGCCGCCCCCTCTGACTTGGACGCTCCCGTAGTCTCCTCAAAGTCACCACCGGACGATGTAGACACCACTTCCGACCAATTGATATGAAGCACGCGGCAAGTGACGTATCTGATGGAGTGAGTGTTGCTGCGGCATACACCTTCCTCAATCCCAAGCGACACTGACAACAGACACTGAGGAAGTAACACCCCCGACCCTACATCGCTGCGATGGCTAGAACCTCGGGTCGATGTTTCAGACACAGCGGAGCACGGAAACTGGAGGACAAAAACGACATGTAGGGATGATAGAACCGCAGCAGCGACCGGAATGCAGACCCACCAGTCGTTGAGGGTCGCTCTGGCTACTCTGGCTATGATTGCTCTGTCTACTCCTGCTGGGAACAAGGACTCAGCTGGGTAGATATGAAGCTCTAGGAGCGATGCCATCACATCATACCTACTCATGCAACTTACAAAAGCAGCAGCTGCCATCTGGAGACTTACGGTAATTCAGGTTGAAGATTGGACCCGATAACTCTGAGGAGTACGAGGCTCTCTATAAGGGAAACCTTATCTCTCAGAAACCGGCGTTGTTCGTGCAATCGATCTGCATGTACCGTAGTCTGCCCCGACATATGGCAAATGGCCGTATCCAACACCTATCAGGAACCTTCCAGGCACCATCGGAGCCGAGGACCACCTACTGCTCGCATGACTTGAGTGAAGCTGGCCGTCCCCTGTTGACCGGTCGGTAGTCCCCCACTTCGTGGCGCTGCCAATGACCTCGGCAACTTATCCTCACAGACCTTACATGCCAGCACAATAGAGGCTATGGCTATCAACTGAGGGAAGGAGGGAATCCCGGGGAGGGCCAATACAGGAGAGAGTGGTAGTACGTATCGATCATCCGAAAGGTCCTTCATCTTCATCTTATCCAACACAGAATGCAAGTAGAGCATTGCAGTAGCCGTCACCTACAATAACCGTCACCATCAAACATGAGCCGCGGAGCGCATCACCTCCTCCGGGAGATCCAGTGTGTAGCATATCTCGAACACAAACCGAGCTAAGTTGTACAGGCGTATGGTCTGCTGACGCTGCCTGAGAGACACTCTCAATCCCTTTCAAAATACGAATAAACTGCTTCATTACTCGGCGGACTCCCAGGAGCCCATAGTAGCGGCCTTTGTTGACCCATCAACACCTCGACCCGCTCCTGCATCACCACCGTCTCCAACCCAAGTGCTCCCCGTCGCTGGTGCACCATCAGAGGACGCCTGAGAACGAATAGCCCTAGCTATCCAACCCCCTGCGTCTTCTTGTCTACTTCAGGGCTAGATGCTCCGCCCGACTGGCTCTTATACCGTGATGCCGCTGCGAGCATGGAAGCAGCCATCTTGCCACCAACGCCTACTAATCTACTCCCAGGAATCTGATTTGGTACTACAACACAACTCTGTCAAAGGACAAGGCTATACGTAACTGGTTCAAAAAATATAAGCCATGTTGTAGTTATTGGTGCATTTAGACTGAGACTGAAACAACACCCTCACTGCCAACTAGGGCAGAGGAAAACAACGCCCATCATCACCGACCTATCTTCAGTTTTCGCTGCTCACCCTAGACGAGGGAGCACTGGACGACCGCAGATCGATTATACAGACAGAAATATCATCATGGAGCCTCCGACGTTGATTGCCCTGCGGAAGGGCCTGAAGCTCCGCTAAGGTCTTCGAACTCCTCTTCGCCGCTCGGTTCAGCACCTCGCCTGTCAATGCCTCCGCAACTGAGGATGGATGAGATTCACTTTGATCCATAGCGACAGGCACCGAATCTCCTGCCGCTCAAAGACGCACTCGGTTGATTAATTCAAATTGATGTTCAAGCTACTTTGACGCACAATTCGACAACCTTGTAAGTCAGGTAGGATTCGTCGTTACTTTGAAAATGTGGTCGAGCTAAATTTTAACGGCACCACTCGTACTGAATATCTTCTTGCTCAACTTCAAGAACGTCCCGATGTGGAACGCATCGAACCTTTGAGGCGACTCTGGAGACTGACGCGAATGGTCCGTCCAAACTTCGAGGCTCCAAAGATCCAGCTTGCCCCGGGAAAGATGCAGCCACAAAGTGGACACGAGTCGTTCACATACGGTCTTCTCAAATACAAAAGAAATCGGGACAGATCGTGCGCTCACCGGGAGTTGAACTGTTGTACATAAGTCGTTCAGAACAGACTGAGTGTTCGAAGTGATCGACGAATACTTCTAATCCGAAATCTGATTTGGGGGCACCCCTTGAGATTGATTGGCCAAAGCGATAATTCAAACGAGGAAGGGCGTTGCAACTGCTGCGGTAGTTCAACGTCCCCAACGCCTTGATTCCAGCCCCCGCGGGACGCTAGAAATCCCACCCTATCCTGGAGCCTACCAGAGTTGGCACTCCAGCTGCTATCGGCCGGTAGAAGCAGTCGCCTGACGAAGCCTACAGCCTCTTCATCGGTCACATTGTCCCACAGGCCGTCGCTGCCGAGTACAATGAATCTGCCAAGAATACGCTCCATTGCGGCGCTGCCCTGGCGCCGCGCGCTACTTATCATCCTCATGTCGGGGATACACCATCACTTCGGGTTCGCTTGTGATGTACGGGAAGGAATGCTGTAAGGGTTCAGTGGGAGCATGTGCAGTTCCCTTGGCCTCAGGAGGTGGTAGGAAGTTACGACCAGACGTATGGTTGTATAGGAACTCCGCTGACTGGAAAAACACAATGGTACACGAGAGGTGGGACCCTCCCACATACAAAAACCGCTCAAGGCATTCGTAGCGTCCCATCGTAATCTTAAGATGCTGTACGAGAAGCTGAGCGCTTCTGGAATCCCTCACACTACAGCGAGTGGAGGAAAAACTCAACGAGAATGAGACCGATTGTGGAATTCACCCAGCGGATGGAGGTTCGCGGAAAGGCTTACCTTGAGGTAGAAGTCACCGAAGCTCCGAGTCGGCTGTAGACGGCCTTTTACATAGCAACCAGAGTACTTGGTAGCATGCTCCAGTCGCTCGAGCTCGACCGGGTAACCAAGCCATGACTTTACGGCCAACCACCCGCCTGAATGGAGGGGAACTTCCACCGGAACTATCGTCTCAAGCATAGTGATTCTTACTCTTGGGAACAGCTACTACCACTGGTTCGTGCCACTCCTTCTTACATCTACAACTAGTCATAGAGAGCCGATCAATCACGGGTACTCCCATTACCGCACAACGTTGTCCTCGTTGGGATGCTCCAGCTCCAATCGCCTCTGTTCCCGCACATCACTCGCGTTGTGCTGCATGTTGAGGGCCAAGGCAGGGCGCTGATCTCGGTACAACACCTTGCAGGAAAGGCCTCCGTGCATGCAGCTACCAGCCTCTCGGACTTACCGCCTTACAGTCTCCTGCATTCGCCACCACTATGCTCTGTCTGCGTGATGAGTAATGCCAAACCACACGCACCGGCCTTCACGGGTTGGGAGAATCCTAATCTGAAGAGGCCCATCCAACATTCCCAATACAGTTCCAGTGAGGCCTGGTCACTCCAAAAACCACCTTACTTTTGGGCTTCTCGGGCATGCTGCTCCAACTCCTGGTCTGCCACCCTGAATGCTTCCTTGCACGCCGACTCGATCACGCGGGCGTCTATATGCCCAGATTTGCGAGGGAATCGATTGGCCAGGAGCGATGGCAGATGACCGCGGAGGTACCTAGAACACGTCGGTGGCCTCCTGCCGCAAAGCAGGCCTATCAGTACTCAGCAACCTGCCATCCGCCATGCCCGTCAAAAACACAGGCGCAGAGCGTTCCGCCAGGGAACTGCTGTAATGCCAGCCTGTCCTCAGAAGGGGAGTTGGCTGCATACTGATGGCAACCCGACACGAGCATGAGGCATGGGGCGGGTCGGTGTTGCCTGGGCGGCCTGGTGGACATGCTCATTTGCGCCAAGTTTTTTTCAACTTACTGATAAGAGGAGCTGAGGTCCTTCTGGGCTCACAGGACCGACAACCGACCCTTGCGGAGCCGCCTGTTCACAGCGCGTCCGGCGGGCGACCTACAGATACATAAGATACCGAAATTACCTATTTACATAGGGCGGAGCGATGCGAGCAGCGTACCTCGGCAACCTTCACAGCCGCCACCACCGCTGCCGGCATCCACACCAACGCGGGCCGAATCAGACCCGACATTACAGGGTGCCGATTTAAAGCGAGGAAGGAAAAAAGGAAATGACTGAGCGGGACTGCCGACTACCCGAGAGATAGAAAATGAAGGACAGCTGCGTGACCCACCAAAACAAGAAGCACTGCTGGATTCACGTGTTGAGAGACCGAGGCTCTCAGTTACCACACACTGCGGCTAGGGACAATGGGAGCGATAACGACCGCCGCCGCTGCAGATGCAGGGCGCCGCGTATGCTCGCTGATTCAAACATGTGACGGTAGTACGAGCAATATTTATAAAGATAATGCAATGGTGATCTAATGGTGTTATATGGTGATGATGTCAAACTAGGCGAGGAAAGACGCCCCGGAGGTCTATAGCTTCACAATCACTACTGTGACGTCGTCATGTATGTTCCTCCTGGTCCTGCCAGGTTGCATACGTCGAACAACATTCGGAGTTAATTTGGCTGACTGAGCCGCCTGCTCGATGACCTACCAAGGCCACTGCAACACAGCAGCCGCTTATCCCACTTTACTCGCGACACTAAGGCCTCTGATGCGGCCTGCGGTCCTTCCCGCTCGAAGACCTCAACCGCCAATGAGACGATCTCCGGGTCAGGCAGGTAGTCCCAGAGGCCATCGGACGCCATTATTAAAAACCTACGCTAAAACCCTCATGGGCGACCATACATACCAAGTGAACTTACAAGTCCCGCTCTGGATCTCTGCGCTCTGTGCGGACATCCGGCACTGCTGATAAATACGGCGGAGTGAAACTCGGCAATGGATGCTCTGATACAATCATTAATGAAAACAAATCTTAGGTTAAACCTTACCGTCGTCGGCGCTACGTTCATGAGAGTAGGGGGCTACTCTTGCTGCCTTGGCAATATCCATATCCTGACAGAGACCAAGGTCACTGAGAACAAGGAGGAGGCACTAACTTTGAAATAGAAGTCGCCAAAGGCTCGTGTTGGCTGGAGCCTTCCCTTCACATAACAGGCTCCCCATCGAGTGCCCACAGTTTTCCCATCACTACCTGAGACAGTCGATCACGGAGTCCACAGGGGTACGCTAGTACCACTACTACCTAGAAACCACATTACCTAACTCGATGATTTTCTGCTTACAGTGGACCAAGTCTTCCTCTCCTGGATGCTCAGCCTTTAGCCTCTCCTGTTCAATCGGCGAGTCAGCGTTGTGAGCAGCCGTCAGCCACTCTGCTTCTATGTTAGCAGGGATTCCTGAGCACCCGTCGTTTGACACCCAGTTGGCATTCCCCTGAGTTTACCTCGCAATCGAAGACTACTCGGACTCCTCTTTTGATCATCACTTAGCCGTCTCACGAGCATAGCCCTGCAGTCGCCCAAGTTGGCAACGCAGTAGCTATCCTCTGCCAGCAGGAGGGACACCGCGCAGGCTCCCGCCTGAAGAGAACGGCTGAACCAAGCTGCCACCAACGGCGACCGACTACCTGCATCTTTGTGAGAGTCGCAACGGTCATCTTCGGCGAGTCATATTCCAGCTGTCCCTCATCAATCGCCTTACTGTGCGTCAGTAGGCCGTCAATCTACGTACTCGAGCGCCTTCTGCGTTAGACTACCGCCTGTCGAGTACCTCTCGTTTGGTCCACTCGAGCAGGTCCCCCTCGAGACCCTTATGTGCCTCCAGCAGTACCGCACCTAGGTTGAAGCTCTTCTGCTCCCCGACGATAGACCGGATGAAGGCTGGCATATACGTAGCGGCGAAATCAGCAACATGATAACCACCATGACCATCGAAAACACCAGCCAGTATAACACCACTGTCATTGGGAATCTGGACGATCAACACTGGCTCTTCCGATGAATCGAGAGGCCCCCTACCATCGCCCGGATAAATCGATCCTCGTTGGGGTTATTGCTCGCTACTGAGCATGCTCCCACTCTCGAGGCCAGCAAGGGTAGGGTTATCAAAGTGACGTGGCACTTCAGGCTCCAGTTCTACCTGTGGCCGCTGTCTAGCCGACACCTCCGTTAGGTATACTACCCGTATGCGTTCCGTGTAGGACCGCCGAAGGGCCCTCAAGCTCTTCCGAGCTTTGATCTCTTCCCACTCCTCAGCAAGTGTCTTCTTCCCATTACTACCTATGTACCCTGATGGACCATAGTCCGAGCATATACACGCAGCCGCTGCCCCAGTAGACATGACCGCCGCCAACGGAGTCTTGAATAGCCGGGGCAAGGCACTAAACGACCGCCGGCCCCACATTGATGCTGATGAGGTTTGAAGGGCAAACGTTGGCAAGGGGTTAGTACTACACAATCTGATAGAAAAATCGCCAAACGAAGGGATACAGCCAACCCTGCAACAGTCAGTACGGCAACAGAAACTGCTCTCATAAAATGATAATGTTTCAAAACGGAATGATTATGATACTGGCTCATCTGTGAGCCTTCAAGTCAATTTGACGTCTAAATTCCGGCTGGGTTGCTCGTCCTCGACACAATTAAGTTCTTCAAGGCCGCCAGCTGAAGGCCGCATCTCCTCCAGAAAACGCCTCTTAGACATGTCAGCCCTCTCCCGAAGATAGACTGGAAATCGAGGCCGCCCTGTCAAGGCTGAGATCTCGGAGTACTTATACTGTATAACCGTTCCAACCTGAAAAACATGAGGTACAGAAGCGGGCATCGGCTAAAGTCCCCATGCTACCGGTGGAGGGTCCCTACGGACCTCGTCAGTCAGACCGGATCCAAGCTTGAAGATGGTCCTATCCCGATCGACCACGACCAGGGAAGATACGCCTCGGCCACTACCTCGACCCTGGTACGTTACATGGCCGATCACCAGGGCCTCAGAATCATCGTGTAGCTTCACTTTGACTATCCCTGGATTTCGCTTTCCCAGGATGATACTTTCCCTGTGGATCCCTCAGGATAAGGCCCTCTCCGCCAGCTTTGACCATCCCTTCGCAAATGCTTGTGATGTCGCTATCAGCGTCTAATGTACAGAACGGCTCGTGTAAGACTATATGCCGATCTTCTCGATGCAGGGGGTCCATCCAGGGCCCGTCAAGGCCACCAGCCATCGCACTTGCAAGATTTGTCGAGTCGCTCCCTTCTCGAACACCGATCGGCCGTAAAAGATGCTTCAAGATTTCGAACCGCTCTGTGTAAGGTAGATGGGCTGTCTCCTCAGACGCTAAGTCGTAGATGTGATATTGGACCTGTTTTAAGGCTCCCTAGCGACAATTGCCATTCTCAATAGGACTCACTTTAGCCCAGCCCTGCTGGCATCTCTGTCGTCTGAGAATACCAGCGGCTTCAGAGAACGTCTGCCTGCCCATCCACAGCTCGCCGTCAAGAAAAATATTCGGTCCGAGATGGCGTTCCAGTGCAGCGCTGAACCATGGTGGTGGCCGAAACCTGATAACGGACTCCCACTGAGAGGCAGCAGGCTGAGTAACCGTACGCTAGGCCGTAACGGCTTTGGAATCTTCCACGCCCCCACATCGCCCTGACGCCGTCCAACTTCTCCGCACAGAGCCAGCCTTCGTATGTCTGTCCTTTGATGGCCTTGGAACACAAGGTGAAGGCAGGCCGAGATGATGCGCCGCTGCAGACGACTGGCGCTAAGGCGGCGACGACGCTGCTGCTGCTCGGTAAAGCAGATATCGACATTCACAGGACGAAACTTCCTTCGGAAATGCGTTCAAGCCATTAATTTCCGGGCGCGCGCTAATCGCAAAATTCATGATACTTGAGTTGAGTCGTCGGGGTTGTTCGATCTCGGAGCTCGGGATGTCCTCTAGAATCGGTTTTTACACGGTAAAGAGACCCCGGGGTCTATTCTGAGCCGCGGTATCGATTTAGTGAGCACCCTCGTTCAACCTTGTTTGGGGTACGGCCTGGGGTCCAGCTGTGACTGGTAGCGTAGTTCGTCTTTGGCCGGTACTTTAGGACGGGAATGGAGCTGCCAATCCCTAGGTGTCACCACGGGACAGTTTTATTTCAAATGGGCGAATATCATCAGGCGAGTTGTTTTTCCTGTGTCAAGGAGCTGCTAACTCGAGCTGGTTTAGTGATAAAAAATGAAGTTCAGGAGACAAGATCGATGCTGAGTACTACCAGCTCCTACTAGACCGTCCCCTCGACAAGTCGTACCACAGGTGATGGCCGCGAAGGTATCAGCGGCATACCCCAATGCAGCTCCTATACAGTCGACAGGACCAGAGTACGGAGCAACAGTACGGCCAGCCGGCTTGGTTTAGGGTAATGAGCAGCCTTCTTTTCCCCATTGGTGTCTTATCGAAGACACTCTCAGTGAACCATCTGTATCGACTAGAAGGCACTACGGCAGCTGCAGTACTGCGAGTAGACTAGGGAGAAGGTGAGGACCTTCGACGGGCTCTCGACATAAGGATTACCACTCAGCCCTGATGAAGTCATGTCCTGGAGCAGTAGCGACTCACTCAGAGCTCGAGTGCCGCTCATATCCGCTAAGGTAGGCAAGCTCATCCAACTCGTGGACTTGCTAGGATCTTTGGTTCTCAGGTTGGCATTATTTGTGATGATGTCGTGGCCTGCGACTCCCTTACTGCAGACCGTTTGCCTTGGCTGCAAGGCCAGCAGCATGTTCGACGACTCGGTCTTGTAGGTGCTAGTAGGTCCGCTAACCCGGTCATCATGTTGTCTAGGATTTGCTCGCCTCCCTTCCTGTCCTCCCCCTCATCGATTGGCTCCTTTGGCGACAATAGCGGTGATGATGAGCACTTGAAAGTGGCGCAGCTTCCTGGAGAGGCCTGCTCGATAACTGACTTAACTACTGTTGCAAAGAAGTCTGATATACTGGTACTAGGGCGTTCTAGTGGAAGTGTGGTATAATCTCTTGGGCAGATACTCGCGGTGTCATCCCGGCTCTACGAGCATGTATTAGTGGCGCTAGTCGGCAAGATCAAACAGGCATCCGATAGGCCTCCCTCTCTGTGTCTGGTAGTAGTCACCTTACCCTGCGCCGAGGGAAGCCATATCATCCCTGGTAGTATCTTCGACCCGGGCCAGTACATACCCATTGATGAGGACGGTTTCGTCTCGCTTTCCGATTTGGCCATGACCACTCTAAAGCCCAGTGGACTGGCCAGTGCCTCTGTGGTAGGCTGTTGGTATCCTTTGCTGTGCGCTCTGCACTCACAGTTGTCCTCAGATTTTCAATCTTGGTACAGCCAAGCCTCGATTTGTCATTGGATCGCATGACGCCTCGCAAGGGGAGCTGCTGGCAGCTCTGGTCGAGTCCGCAGACGCCGCTGCTGATGCATGGGTCATTGAGCAGCCCAATGCCGTCGAGGCGATATTCTCTCTTGGTCCGCTCATTAAAGGCAGCGATATCCTCCGCGTCTGCCGACTCGAGCCAGCCTAGGGAATTCACCGTCGTGCGGGAAGTGCAGGCCCTTTTGGGACGCTACATGCGGTATAATAAGGTACAGTTGCCATTGCCGATTGCCATGGGCATATGGCTTTGCTTGCAGGAACCGTCGTGCTGTCGGCTTATACCACAGATTGTTCATTATTTGGCTATTGAGCCTGATGATGAGCACAGCGCTAACAACCTATCAACCCTGTGTCTAAGTCGGGACTTCTTAACATTTGTACGGTACAGGAACCTCGCCGATAAGGTCCCTCAGCTTAGCCGCGTTGCTGTCGACTTGCTGGGTAGGTATTCTACGTCGCATCGCTCCGCTAACTATTCGAGTTTTGTTGTGCTCAGATGATAAATGTGGCCTAGCATTCATGGTCGGACGCGGAGGCATGAGCCCTCCGGCCGCGCGTGCTGGCGATTTTAACGAGGCTGTTGGACGCCATTTCGCCATTCCCGCCAATTGACTTGTTGTTTCCTAGTAGAATAGTATTCATCCGCTGTTCGATTCTCATTCGCCTGTTTCAGCGTAGTTTTGTAGTAGACGCTCTAGGTAGTTCTCTCGTACCTCTCCTGCTTGACGGTCCCGTTGACCTTAAACTACTGTCGGCTTTTGTCCTCATCAATACGGCTTTTACTGCTCTACGTATGCTTACTACTGCCAGCGGGGTAAAGATACCCTTCGTCAACGGACCGTCGTCCATTTTGCCGCTCTCTTGGCGATCGTCAGCCTGCGAAGCTACAAGGTTGAAGTCGCAGCTGTCGCCAAGAGAATTAATCTATATCTATCGCTGTGGCGTCCGGCCCGGAGCGATATCGTAGTACTCGAGTCGCTGAACTCATAGTGCTGCCAAGAAGTCTTTCCCTAATACACGCTGCCACCGGGGCGTGTGAGCTCCGTCAGCATGGTAGCCTGTGCAGCTATAACTCTTCATTTCCCCGGTAACTTCTCCCGATCAGCACAGGACATAGGAAAGGCAACTCGTCAATGCTCGGCAGTTGTCAGCGATCGTCATTCTGCTGCTTGCTCTCCATTTAAGTGTAAGTGAGAGCGTTAGGATGTAACAGCTTCTCAGTCGTTTCGATAATATCCAAGTTTATCAACTGTCCTATTTTCTGTCTCATCGAACTACGTTGTTGCGACGTTCATACCGGGGCCCCTCGGCGGGAGGCGATGGTCTTGGTACCAGGCTAGTTGTCGTTGTTTTCACATGTCACCCTTCTGGCGGCTCTACGTCTCCCACGCTCTGTCCACCTTTGGGGATCGGATATGGCAAGTAATGTTGGCGAGGAGATGATCGATTTCGACGGGGTGCTGTCTCTCTCTCAGTTCGCGGTACCTCTGATGTTGGTGGATATATTCCCCTTCACGTTGTTGCCTACAGCAATATTCGTCTTCTTCACAGGGTTGTCTAAAGCAGTGCTATTGCCGTTTTTGGGAAGGCTTGTGGACAGTACGATACCCAGGGGATACTTTTGAGTTCTGAACTAGGCACCTGGCGGGCACAGAACGTTCAGTTTGTCGCTTGGGACTGTGATACAGAATATCATACGGCGGCTTAGCATTGGATTGGGAACGGCTAGTACCGTCGGCAAGGAGGTCGAACTGTCTCGAATGTGGATGGAGATACGATCAGCATCAGCAGTGGTCGTGACGTTGGCAGGCACCGATCGGCTTCGAGTCGCTAAGATCGGCTCCTTTGTCCAGAATGGCGGTATAGCCATCTCGATGTTGCTGTTGTATGCATTGGACGTGCTGACTGACTCCCGAAGTCGGCACCCTTGGACCTTCGGGTCTGTCCTTCTGTTTGTGGGTGCGCCTTCCAAAGGCTCATTTTGACGATGGGTGCTCCTTTTAGGGGATATTCCTGATAGTGGGAGTCACAGGCGATGTGATATCCTCAGTGGCAACGATCAACGTTGAGAAGAATTGGGTGATGATTATAGTGGAAGACATGTGGTAGTAACGGTCGGAGGGGCTGGACGGGTCTGGGCAGGGAGCATCCCAGCGTGCTAGAGTCCTGCTTCTACTGGATAGCGGAGAGGCAATTCACGAGGCTCGACAGTTGGGTCTGGAGGCCTGACGCCGCGCTAGCTATTTGTGCGAAATGATATCATTGGAATAGGCGATGGTTATTAACCACGGGCAGCTGAATCAGTTTCCTGGAGAGCCGGTGCGACCAAGTTCTCGGTCGCATACGGCGGCTCGGAGGACCTCAACGCACGCAAATTTCGCGATTCCCGTCGGTCGAAACGGTTTACTCTGTGCGGCTTTGCCGGCTGTAATCCGTGGCGTATAAGGGTCGAGGGTGGGCTGTGATGGGCCAGTACCATTATCCCGCGACTAAAGCATGCCGTGTCAGTGCATCGGACCCTACCATCAATCCTATAGAGCTGCAGACCCATTTAAACAGTATCATGCGGAGAGTTGATCTCACAGCCAAGATGACCAGTCCCTTAGTCATCGGCCTGTTACTGGTGATGCTCGCTCCGTCGATGGGTCTGTGAAACTAGCGGTTGGTCTCAGACTGGAGGCCGTAGTACCGTAGTACGAGGACTCCTAGCGGTGGGTGGATGGAGTATCCTCACTGCATGGCCGGTCTACGCCCTGTGGCGAGGGGTTTATGATACTTACCCCGGACTCAGAGTCAAGCCTGTGCCGACATCGGCCGATACTCCCGCCAAGAATAATGTACTGGCTGTACTGTGGCGGAGTTGGAAGATGTAGGCTCTCTGCCGGGCTCGACCTTTCGAACCTTACTCAAGAGCTGGAGGTTTGGTACCATCAGGTACTCCCGTGATCCAGTGTTCCTGGCCTCGCTCAGCTTCTGTTTCCTGCACTTCACTGTTTTGTCGGACCATCATCCACTCAGTACGCTCCTCCCCTTCTTCTCACCGTTTTCGACCTTCACCTCTCTCAGCAACGGCATTCCTGGCCGAGGAGAACATGTCGGCGTTGGCGTTGGGTATCGCCCGGGCGGCCGGTAGCGTTACCGGTATACTGGCTACCGCTGTGTGGCCTACGGTCGTTAAAACCTGTAACAACGATAATGTGAGTGGAGGAAAATCTCCCGTGCTCGCCCATTCCACGCTACAGGTCCGTGCTGGCAGCCTAGCGTTGTGGGCCTTCTGGGGCTGCGTCACTCTGATCGCTGTGGAGTTCGCCTTCCATACACCGTAGCAAGGGACATGAGCTTTTTGAGAGCATCATGCGTTGGCTGGCAGGATCGAGACAGTCTTCATGCTAACGATGATCGTGATATCAAGACTCTTCCTTTGGCAAGTTGACCTCTTCAATGTCGCCATCATACAGCGGTTCGTACCACAGAACGAGAGGGTGGGTGAAAGGCCTGATTCAGAACTAGAAGCCGGCAGTCTCGCGTGGCAGCGGCTCATCGGCGGTGCTGCTCGCCGAGGACTCCCCTGCATTCTCCGTCTCGCTTTACAACCTCTTGTCATCATTCTTCAGTCGGAGATCACAGCTACACAGGTAGCGACTTGCCAGCTGTTGGAGATGCTCATGGGGCTCTTCGGGATGCTTCTCAGTCGCCCTGCTGATTTCAAGGTCCCTCTTTCGATGCCACTGCCTCGTAACTGCGTCGTTCTCAGTACCTCGTGTGGCTGTCGGCCGGAGGGATATCAGCGAGTCTAGCTCTTCTCCTTCTGTGGCAGCGTTTGGTGCTGCCGCGCATGCTCAGGGGCCGCACCGGGGCAGGGCTTACTCTGCTGCCGTAATTCTTTTTTCTGAAGGATTTGCTCAGGTTTCCGTTGAGCGGCCTCATGCCGAGTTGCGTGGATGGCCTGAGCTGGCCAGGGTACTGCTGCCGCAGTCCGGCATCGCCCTTCAGTTGGCTGCTCCTCTAGTATCAATGAGTGAGCTTCGGCGGCATTCTCATTCCGTATCTTCTGACCTTCCTGTCAACAACACTTGTCATGGCTGCATCGCCAATGCCCGAGAGTTGGTGGAGGCTCGGCGGAAGATTGAGGACCTCACAAGGGTGAGTTAGCCTACCCCTTCCCATTCACATTCTCGCTCACCTCAGGCCGCCGAGAGGAATGCCGGCCTTGGTGAGGAGGAGACTACTCGATTCGCGAACGAGCGGCTGAGCATCGAACTTGATGAGATGAAACAAAGTACGCTCGAAGTGGCCAGCGGCCACTCTGGCTCAGTCGGGCTGCTCCTCAGTCGCGGAGCAGCTGGCATGGTTGATGCAGGATGTCTTATCCGTGCTTGAGGACAACTTTAGACGAAAAGCAGACACTGAGACATTGGGGTGAGATTGCGGCAACCTTAAGGGCGAGCGCAAGGACAACCTGATTGCCCTGGCACAGACTCCTCTCCATCATCAGTTCTCGCTGGGCCACGATCATAGTTGTTGCTGACTCTCAGATCCGCTCTACTGACCTGCTTGGCCCCCGCCAAAGGCTTCGGGACGTCCCTCAAGAACCACTACGAACAGTTCGAGGATGCCGTCGGCGGAAATATCGATTTCGGCACTTCACCTCCGACAATGTACGAGAGCCGTCCAAGCGACCAACACGGCTCCTCCTTTGAAGATCCGGATTCGTCGACTTCGCCGGCCGGGGCCACCAGGAGATACCCAGAATTCTCCAGTCTATTAGGCTATGCTCTTGAAGGTGCCCGCCTCCAGCCTTCCGGTTCTGACCACTCCTCCACCAGCTTCAGTACGGAGGATCATCACCTCACCCTCGATTCGAAGCCCTCGGCCATACCAAGCCCGACGCGCATCAGGGCCGAAATTGGTGTACCTACAGACGAGGAGGTACCAGCTAGCACGCCGGTGGGGGCTGACAGCGAGAACCTGGACGCCTTCTTGGACAACCTGAGGCGAGAGTCTTTCCGGGGATCATCGAGACCATCGGTGCTATCGGAAGAGGAGGACGAGCGAAATCATGAAGTGGGACTCTTCCTGGATAGTGTCATCACGAAGCCCACATCCGGTCGGGCGTCCGTGCCGGCAATCGTCCCTCCTGCCTTCCTGAGTGAGCCGACCGGCCCTAGAATGGCTCATAGAAAGACTATGGCTTGACCTCTGTCATGATGATGATTGTCTTCTCGACTATGCCGCATCTTTTGATGTCCCTTTGAATGCGTAGTACTGCGTTGAACGTATCGTCCACTAGCGTCGGGAAATCAGCTCCGCTGGGATAGTTGGTTTTTTTCTACCATACACTTATGTTACCAATAGCCTCTCGGGCTGCCTCTAACCCTGCCGACTTCGGCTACGCACGGGCTCACGTGGAGGTACAGTCGCTCGGTGGTTCAACGGTGGTCGCCAGTTGCTTTGTATTCAGGATATTATCGAGCCTCTTACCCCCTCCTCGGTGCCCATGTGCCATCATTTTATCGAAAGCGGCGACGGAGCCTGTGAAGATGAATCGTTACTCGACTCCCGCCTCATCGCTGCCATGTATAATGCGGAGCTTAACAAGGCCAGGCTCGAAGCCCCTGGTGGAGCGTCCGACAAGAAGGCAGCGGCAGCCGACTCGACAGAGACCTTCTTCTCCGCACTGGAGTTGACCAAAAAGGTTTACTTTGATGAGCAGGTAGTTGCCGTCGTTCCCATCCCTTCCTGAACTAGTAGTGTTCCTGCAGGTTCAGTTCCGTTTCCCCGACTTCCCAGCAAGGTTCGATGGTGAATTAATAGATGTGGAACTGCGAAGCGATATTAAATATTTCGATGGTCGCAGCCTCTACGCCCTGGCGGGAGGGTGTAGCAGCCTGTGGGCCAACCCTTCTCGTTACATGCTCGATAAGATCGTTACTTGGATGACCACAGCTGGCCTAGAGGTCCCTCAGCATCGACATCGTAGCAGGTAGGGTTGGTCATAGTCCAGGATCCCCACGGCAGTCGCGGTATCTTTCAGGTCCTATGCATCGCCAGAGGACATGTCCACGGATGGATACCTCCTTTAGTGTTGTAAATGGTCGTTTACTGTACTATCACCCTCTCCCCTGTGTAATTGTTCTTTTGGCTCTATCGCTTGAGCTTCCGGATCTCCCGTGATCTCTACTTACTGTTCGAAGACAGACCTGTGCATCATTGACAACTTTTCTTTATCCTCTCTTCATTCTACCCTTATCGATTCAGGATCCGCGCATATATGTTGAAACTGACGAGACACTTCTTTTTTTGTAGTGCTGCGGCTTCGTCCGTGGCGTTACTGGTCGAGCAAGAGCCTTCAAAGTTGGATAAGTTTCATGTATGGGCTCTTCAGCTTCCTTTCATGGCTTGGGTTCAGTTTCGACACAGGGTACTGAGTCTCCTTACCATCATCGTCTGCGTCTCTAAGGGGATCTAGACCAGTGGCCGACTGCTGCCGGCCTTCCGCACTGCCGAGGAATGCTTGCCGTTCAGCCATCTTGGCACGGAGCTGCAGGTTAATGCGTTTGATTTTTCATAACACTGCGGATGCGGCACCAGTCGATGACAGTCAGGATGCGCCGGCCGAGGATGATGATGACCCTGAAGGAGAACTGAAATCTCGGGATGAAGATCTGGATGAGTTAAGAGTAGGTAGTACCATTGACGTAGTTCCACTGTAGTCAGTAATCTGTGGCCAGTCCTCTCGGCGTGGGACCCGTGGGCGTGCAGCTTGTTGCTGGTGCTATCAGGCCTCGCTATCGTCAGTCAAAGAGGATGTCACGGCTATGACCGCGAGAATATCGGGTGAACTAGAGGATGCAAGGCGAACGATAGGGTCCCAGGAGAGGCAGCTGGCGTGCGCTCAGGATTTGTACAAGTAAAATTTTGGGCTGGAGCTGGTTGTGAGAGTTACTCACCCCTCGCCGTTGGATTAGGTTTTCATCGGAACAGTCCAAGCTGATAGCGGACTACTGGCAGGGACAGGCCGCGATGAAAGATCAGAATATTGCTTTTTTCAATCAAAAATTGGCTGATGTGAGGACCAGCTGCTTCTGTTGCGATCCGAGTATTTTTCGGCAGGCTGAACCAAAAGCCACCGCGGGCAATCCAGCTGGAGTAGACCGTTTTCCTAACCCCGCTACAGCGCGAGATGAACTCAGCTGTCTCCAAGACCGGCATGACAAGCTCTTAGGGACTTGCCTGCGGTTGGAGAAGGAACTCAGGCTCCTGAGGCGGCAGAATGGCCAGCAGGCGAAGGCCGCTAGCAGCGGCGATGTGATACCAACGGTTCATGACAGGTCGTGTGGGAACTGTTTTTGTCAGGGCCGCTGCGAGACAAATTCGGATAGTGTGCCGTCAAGCTCGTCTCGCGGTAGCGAATCACTTGATGACCTAGGACGGCAATCCAGTGATGTTGACAAGGAGAAAGCAGCCATTCTAACGAGGTACGGGTGTTTGTCGAGTCGAACCGTCGGATCTAGAGCTTCCACGGTCTCTGGCATACCTACTGGGCGCCTGTAACTACGTTACTCCTGTGACCAGGTCTTCGTCAGAGCCCTCGTGTACAGCCGGCAGCCTCTCGGCCTTCTCGCCGTCCAGTCGCAGCCGTCGAGCCTCATCGCTAGACCTTCACAGGGCTTCCTCCAGTTTCTCCAGCATTTGTTCAGAGTCCTCTGATGACGATGATGAAAACCGAGACATAGTAGAGACAGTACAGGTATTGTGATGGCTCTTCCTTCCTCCGTACGGCTCGCGGGACGCACAACGCGTCTCAGAACCTCCACCACTGTACTTGGCGGACACAGCTCGGCGTGAGAGTGCAGCAGCTAGAGCGGCTTTCGAGACAGCTCGACGACACGTAGTGTGGGTTGTTGTGGGTGATGGGACCCGGGACTGTCGGCGGTTAGATACAACACTAGCCTGAACCTCGGAGACCAGCTGCGTCAACAGTCTGAGCAAATACTCAATCTGCAACAACGGAACGACGAGCTAGAGGTGTCAGAAAAGCGATGGCGGAAAGTTGCTGAAAAGGTAGGCCTTCGGCCACGGCATCTGCTATTGCTCCAGGCGAAGTGCTGTGGCTCTATTGGGTCGTATTGTATAGGCCCAGTCTAAGCTGGATGCCTGTCTGGCCAGCTTGGACCAACAGTCGACCGAGCTGGACCGGATCGCTGAGAAGGGTAAAGATCATCGTGTAACGCGGTCGGCAGCAGCGTGGAACACGAAGGCAGCGGCCTACAGGAGGGAGGTGCTAACGGCTTGACAGCATGGCTAGAGATAAGTTCTGCCTGTTCAGGTCGAAAGCATTCAGTTGGATATCGAGAACCTTCGAGGCGACCTGCCTGCCGATTCATCTCACGCTGAGTGACGTTGATGTGACGTCCGTGACATTGAGTGCTGGTTTCCTTCGACAAATTGGCGCAGAGTTGAAGTGTCGAGAATACGCTAAAATCGGAGATTTACAGAGACTGGCGTTCAGTAGTCCTTCCCGAGTCTGCTTGTGATGGCATCTCCTAAGCGGAAGCGATCTGTAGATGGACCTCCACGAGTAGCGGATGGAGTGGTAGACTACCGCTGCTGACATGTGGGATGTGTGCAGTCTCCACTTATCAGGAAGAGGCTGCAGCATGGGCACTCTCCCATATGAATGATGACGATGGAGATGATGGTCCCGTGCAGGACTCAGCTCTCACCGCTAGTGCTGCGGCAATGGGAACTCAGCAGAAGCAGGTAAAGCCGTCTACTAACCTATTGGATGTGTACTGGTCTGGATCAGGTGCACAGATTCATCGCGGAGCTGCAGGGGACGGAGGAGGAGGCATGCGCTGCTCTGAAGACCGCAGTATACCGCTGCCGCCAGGGAGACTATGCTGCCCTCAGTACTCCCCTCGTTCGACCCGAACCCTCGTTACATTGCTGTGCTGCTGCTCAGCTCGCTATATTGCTTTATCCCCGGCGTGCGGGGAGCTCTTCGCCTTGGCTGATAGGAAGCGTCAATCGGATGGCCGCACTATAAGCACCACCACCCTCTTCCTGGTTGAGCTGCTAGGTAGTCCCCCACCGCTGACGCCCGCTTCGGCACGCGACCGTCGTACCCTTCAGGATGGGTGCTGCTGGGCTGCGTCGATGAGAGATTTCCGAGCTCCTCGACCACTGGCAATGCTGTGTGTAGAGGCGTCCTCAACTCGTCTACGATGTTCATGTCGCGATGTCTCTTCGCTGTGCTGAACACCTCCAGAGACTGGGCCCTCATTGGCGCCCTCAGGCTCCTCAGGGGTAGCTAGTAGTCTCTCGTGTATTGGAAGCATCTGCCTTTATCATCAGGGCTCTTCTCGTTCTCTCCTCGAGTGGCCCTTCAAGCCAGCACCGCTGTGGCCAACTGGACTGTTACACGCGACGCCAAGGGAACTGCCGCTAATGATACGATCGAGCATGGATGGAAGGCCCTCTCGAGACTGCTGGGACGTCGTCGAGTCACGGTAGTCAGTTTGTTTACCACCTTCGTGTTTTATGTAACTTTGCAGGCCGAAGGGGAGACGGTCAGAGAGCAAGGCCTCCTCCTTACAGTAGCCATCTTGAAGGCCGCTGAGACCAATAAGGATCTCGCAGCTCAGCTCGTCTTACATCCGGTAAGTCGCTCCCAACCGTATCAGGCTGTTCAGGGTCGTCTGTTGTCGTTCAGATGTGGCGGCCGTTTCTTGGCCGAGCCTTGGCAGGTAGCGGCAGCGAGGGGTGTGTTGCTCCACAGCAGCGAGGCCGAGAGGGCAGCAGTCCTCGAGACACTGGCCGTGCTCTGGAGACGATGCGTAGAGCTGAGGTTGCTGTGCTGGAAGGGCTCGGAGACTTTCTCGTCAACTCCAAGGTGAGCCCCTAACGCGAGCTGCGACCCCCCGTTCATATCGCCTCTCAGTCGCGCAAGAGCCGCCTCTTTACGAACCAGGAATTCTTCCTGCCCCGCCTCTCCCGAGTGGTCGTCGAAGCCACGGAGGAATCAGTCCTGGACGCCGCCGAGTCCCTGTGGACATCCATTGCCACGGACAGCGATCTTTGGGCTGGCGACATGGACGGCCTCGGCTCGGCTCTAGCAGCCATCAAGCCTCCCTGCGACTCCCAGACCAAATATCTTGGCGGAAGCCCTCGCTGCGCACAAGTCGGGAGATCTCTGGCATGCCGTAGCGGAGAAGTGTTCTCTAGCACTAGCGCCGACCTCATCTCTGCGGTGGCTGGCGGCCGTCACATCCGCCGTCGAGCTATTAGATGACCCGACGCCCTGCGGACCGCCCTATCTGCCTGCGTGCCTTAACCGATCGGAGCTCACTGCAGGGCTGCTGTTCTCTGGCGAGGGAAAAGCGTTAGTACGCAGTGCCGCGCTCGGTCTCGTATCAGCGGCCTTGAAGAGGGTTGCTAGGAACAATGTTAAGGATACTACGGTAGGTGGACTGCAGCAGCAGTCGCTGGAATTGCTCGTCGTAGGTTCTGAACGCAGTGGCCGGGCACCTCCCAGACATGCAGACCATCCTCAACGCCAAACCTCCGAGTACCTCTACCAGCGCGCCCTACCTCCTAGCCTGGTCTCAGTGCATCTGCGCCTACCAATCGGCTTTACCTGGTCGATTCCTCCAGTGCAAATTCGATTGGGGCAGAGCTCTTATCGAGTGCGAGGAGCCCGTCCAGAGAGCGGTCTTGCTGCCGATGACCACGAGGGTGCTGGCTAGCTTTCCCTCTTGGGAAGAGTAAACTCGCATGGATGAGGCATCTGGTCGACATCGGGGCCAGAGGAAGAGTTCTGCCACAGCCTCTTCGACACGGGGCTGTTCACGACCATGACAGAGGCCAGGCGGTGGGGGAATTTGCCGACCAGGGATGAGAAGCTCTGGGTCATCGCAGTCTTACACCAACTGGCTCAGCATCCACTACTACCTGTAGACACCTGGGCATCGGACTTCGTCAAGCAGGCTCTTACTGGGAACCCTCAGCCTCCTGCGGGCAGCTGTTGCATTGCTGATGTTGTTTTGAACCTCGCAAGGTCTGGCGATGCATCTCTGGAGAAGTGGGAGGGCCTCCTCAAGAAGTACGACGGCCAGAGCGATTTACTGACGGAGTTGTACCTATCCCAACGGCCGAAGGATGGTAACGTTAACGCCGCCATCAGCAGCCCATCCTCTGCGACCGACCCATTGGAAAGTCTCCTCGCCCGTCCCTCGAACCATCAGGTTGATTTGGAAACTGCCGCTCAGTCGCCAACGCTGTTAGCTGCCGTAGTAGACGAGTTGGCCTACGAAGGGCAGTGCGCCTCGGCTCTCGAGGTGCTCTCTTCCGTTCCTGCCAGTCGGGGGGAGGTACCCGGCCTTGACGCGGTCCTCACGAAGAACAGTTCCCTATTGGCGGCCATTGCCAGCATCGATGCTGAGACCTTCCGCCATGGTCTACTCTGGATCCTGACGCCGGGTGTCTTCGTCCAGGTGTGTCAATACCGTAGCGCTGTCGCCGTAGAGACAGCCCTCTACCTGCAGCACAAGCCGAAGAAGCTGAGAAGGAAGTGGGGCGAGCAGCGCTTCCAACGCTGTGTCTTAGCTGTCTGCTGCGCACTGGTCAACAACGGTGATGCCGAGAGGGCCTCGGTACTGGCGGACAAGTTCGGCCCAATAGGGGCTGGAATTGCTCGACTACCCCAGGGCATTCTCCCACGTCTGCCGCAGGGGCTTCTGGACCTTTCCTCTTTGGACACTGCTACTGTCCTGGCCGAGAGTGACCCTAGTCTAACACAGTGGTGGATTGATACAGGCCGTCTGGACCTCCTCGATGAGACCCTGGATGAGGGAATGCAGCAGAGGATCTTAGAGACGGCCACACTGCCACGGGCCACCGTGGAAGAATATGTGAAATCCGGTCGTGTATCCCCGTCTACGGCGGTTGCTGCTGCCACCCAGCTGGCTCGGCAAGCGGAAGTCAAGGACAGCGTCAGCCAGTACTGGTACAGCGAGGTCATCCCCGCTCTGTCGGACACGATGCTTCGTGACAAAGCCGCCGTGCTCCTCGCAGTCCCATACGCCCCCTGTGAGGATTACGCGCAACTACTACAGCGACTCGTCGGCCTTTGGGGCTTGAGTCGGTCGGAGAACGACCAGGCTCTACTGAAAGTGATCCTCGAAGTTGCGTGTGTGCATGAGCTCTCTCGGAAAGCGGAGTATCGCCCGGATTCCCGCATACCCAGAGCCGTTGCTAAGGAGTGTCACAGACTTCCAGTGCCAGCCGTCCTGTTAGATAACAAGTAAGTTCTCATCGCCGTTCTCCGTCAAAGCTGTAGTGTCTTGTACTCCTCAGCCTGTCTATCGCAAGCTCGGAGGAGTCCGAGTCACTTGACATAGATGCCTTCACGGTCTTCACTGCCGGTCGCTTGAGGAGAGCTGATGCTACCACTACCGACGAGGACTGGCAAAATTACACCCCTGCCGCGGAGTTGGACTCCTCTCGTCACCGAGATCTGCTCTGGCGGCCGGGCTCTCGGCGCCCTGGTGGTGGCTACCTCGAGTCGAGACAAGATTGTGCGAGATCTCTCCCGGGATGCCCTCGGGCGCATCGTCGGGTGCCTCGAATTGAAGGTCCAAGGCCGTGATCAGAGCGGCATCCGCCTGGGGTTCAGAGACGCCCACGAGGTACCGCTGCGCAGCCTCCGGCGAGAGGAGTTTTCTCTTGTGTGCAGGTGCTCTTCCTCCTGCATGCCTACCTCAATGCACTGCCTGAGTCGACAGATGAGCCCTCTCCATCGGTATTAGCCCATGCTGTGGCACAGATGTCCGCCGTAGTGGTACGACCGGAGTCACCAGAGTATGAGGAAGTCTGCCACGCCTTGCTGGCTAGGTAGGCCTGAGGATTGCCCCTTCTCAATCAACGCTGTCTCCTCCCCCAGGCCCTCCCTTGATGCAGCAGATGTGCCGCTTTGGTTCGACTTGTTCTACTCGAAGAGTGTCACCAATTGCACTCACCACCGGCGCTGGATATTACAGGTCCTCTCGACAGCGACTCATCCGGACTACATCACGCCAGGTGAGGACGCCGTACAGGTCACGGTCTCGATGCAGGAGTCTTCTTGGTAGATACCGTCACCGGGCCGTTGGGAAAGCGTCGGGTTCCTGAGGCTCTCATGGCTCTCACCGCAGACGTAACGCAAACGGATGTCCAGTTAGAGTGCCTCGCCCTTGACATTGTGAGTCCAGCTGTAACGGTCGATCGGTATCTCTCACTCCCCAGATACTGAACATCATAACGTTCTACTCTTCGAGACCGGCAGCCCTGGTGAAGTTCGTTAAGAACCATGCTGTAGTGGAATGGTGTTACAACCTGCTCCGAGATAAGGCTCACGTAAGGCTGTCCAAAGCTGAGCTTCCTATTCTACTCGACTTCGATCAGTTACCAACTTTGCGCTCCACCGCTTTGAAGATCGCCGACATTCTCCTCTCAAGGCTACCGTCACGCTCCACTTTAGTCGGCCTCCTCGACCCTCTACTTCGACCTTGCAGATGCACCCTTACTGGACTCAGTCGCTTCCACTGTTCTCCCCCGGTATATTCGATGGGCTCCTTCGAGACTCGTGAAGAAGCTGGACGGCATGCAGCTCAGTCCGAGCTGCGTACTCCGCATGCTGGCCCAGAGACCTACCGATGCGTCCTTATTGAAGACAGCAGTGGCGTCGATAAAAACTTTGTCTACAGCATCATCGGGAGATCGGCAGCGAGTTGGAAGCCGCCCTGTTGTCCCTTAGCGGGTGTAACAGACCTCAGGCCATCAACTTCGCGCGCGCTGCCTCGCGTTGCACAGGGCTGACTTGGAAGTCGCGTATTGCGATCGCCTCCATCCTGTTGCGTGGTAACAAGCGAGCTCTTTTGAGTTTGCCTACCGAATCCCTGGACGTTATGAGTAGACTACCCGAAGTCGAGGACCTCCCCACCTGGCCGGATGATGCACCAGAAGAAGTTGTGACGGATGCGGAGACGCTAATGCGTATGGCGATGTGCTCTGCTTGAACGTAACTACCAACGTACTCTACCAATGTTACTCTTGTCTTGCAAGTCTTGCGTTGTGGTTCTCCACTCTAAGTAGAGGGAGTTCTCTTGGCTCCGGTGAGTGCGTTAGAGTGACATCTAAGCTACCAATGAGACTATTTAATATCTCTGCCCGCCGGCACAATTCTCCCCACTATTGACCACTCGGGCCAACGCAACACAAGTTTTACCGGAGTATATCGATGAGAGTACTGGCAGCTACAACACCTTCAGGACAGGTTCGACGATTGGCTAGTTTTACTGTGAAAATGACGAAAAGATATGAAATGTTATACGACACCATTACTGGTCGCAATCAGCGTCATCCGTAGCTGATCCAACCGCCTGACACATTCGACCATGCAGTTCCCCTCTCATACACTGTTATCAGATGTGGTAGTAGAATCGCCGCAGGCTCACCAGCCAGAGCAGAGACTTTACCACAGTAGTAAACTAGAACCGTGCAAATCGCTTCTTGCTATCGTTCTTGGGGTCAAAGACTTCGGAGCTTTGCTTCCCATCACTATTTTAAGACGTATCTCGCCACAGAGGTATCTCACACTGGCGGCTCAGCCCGCGGGGGTGGCATCGCGAAGTCGGGATTGGGCATGAATTCGTCCTTCACGAACGTGTAGCTGACAACGTGTGTGCGCAGCCACTGGATCGACTCGGACTTTTTCCACGAAAGGCTGCTTCTTCACCCAATCACGATACATGTCGTTGGAGACTATTACAGCGTCTTTCTTCAGAGCATACTGTAGACAGTAGGAGTCGTCATAGTCCTGATGGAAGCAGAACACAATCACAATCCTCAGTGGTCCGACCCGCGAAGGCCGCCTTACCTTGGACGGAGTCAGCGCTAGTCGTCCTTGAGTCTGTAGCTTGAGTAGAATACCAATGTTGTCAACTGGTATGTGCGTGGGAGCTGCTTTGATGCCGTGCACTGTCTGAACTTTCATCTTCTGTGCATTACGCAGTCTAAACAACTCATTGCGATTGACCAGGTAGTCCGGGAGGAACACCATAACCTGCGAAGAGCCGAGGAAAAATATGCCCACACGACAAGTCGGCGGTTAGATTCTCACCTCATGACCTCTAGAGGTGTAGTAGTCAACGCAGATCTGCAGTCCTTTGCATGTGAACTGCTGACCACCATGCCTGTTGGCTACATTGGGCCCATCGATGAGGATGAGGGGCTTGTAGTCCGTCCGAGGCTGCTTCTCCTCTTCACCACGCCTGTGGGACCGCACCTCGGACGTGTGTATGTTCGCGGAATCCCCGTTGGAGCTGTCCTCCGAGAGCAGGTTCCCCTGAAAGAAAAAGAGACACTGCTAGGACGGCTGCTACAACTTCTAATCCTACCCATCTATCAGTACGCCGTCGAACTGCGGTCGAGCTCCGATGGTTGGTGGGTACATTATGTCCGGCATGCTTTCTCTCAGCACTCCTAGCCCTCCTGATATGGGCCTTCTCCGGGGCCGGGCGCTGCTCCACCACGGGCTCCTGAGCATTTCTTGATGTCAACCTCCTTCGGAATCGACAGCACTCCTCGAGTTTTGCGCTTGGTCGAGAGATGTAGGCAAATTTGGACCAGCCTACTCGCCATAGTCGCGCTCTGATTCTCGCTAGGCTCAGCCGGAGTTATGCCCTTGCGGAAAACGTCCGTGTCAACCGTCGATTCCCAGGGTTCCTCCGCCACGCTCACCGCATACTTCGCGCAGTGGGCCTCCACAATGCCGTCCAGATCAACATCGCCATGCCAGTGGGGACCCATGAACTCAAGGCAGAGTAGGAGCGAGCACCACAACGCCGACTTCGATATGCGGCTGGCCTCCATGACAGGCTCCAACGCCAACGCCGCTCCTATCGACGAGATCAGCGATTTCACAGGGCCGCGCTCCTCTCCCGTCATAGACAGAGTGAGCGCCGCAGTCAACAACACCAACCAATGCCAAGTACCCGGGGAGGCCTTCGAGGGCTCGTCCACCATAACCAGCCCCGCCAGCTTTAACGGCTCTGGGTTCAAGCACTCTCCGCGGAGGCTTGCGGCGCACTCGCTCAGGATCGCCTTTGCAAAGGGGCGAGCGCGATCGGGAACCTCCGCTAGGTGTCTAGCAGCGCTCTCTATTTTGGAGATGAGATGCTCGGGCTCGGAGTCCCCGCGGAGAAGATCATAACAGACCTTAGCAAGTCTTCGATGCTGCAAGCCAGCTGTTATGGACAGGAGCCCCACCGCAGGGGACCGATGGGAGCCGAGGAAAAGCAGGCATCGTTCGTAATGCTCGATGGCTAGGTTGAGATGGCCGGCATCGACGAAGGTTCCAACGTATCTGCGAACGAAACACTTTCGTCCCTAACAGTAAGGAAAGTCAGACACGTCACCTCTCAAGGTCGCCGAAGACAACCTCCAGTCGGCCATCCAACAGCCGAAGGGCCTCCGTTTCTCCCTTCCCGCGAGCATCCACAATACGCCGCCTCAAGTCAGCGAAATACATACGCACAGTTTTGGCCTGGAGTCGGAGCTGGTCCTTCAGCTCCTCATATCGTATATCATCCCTGTTGTCTAGAGACCTCAAAGCATTCATGGTGTCCGACAGAGGATCGTATCTGGCAGACAAGACGACCGTATCAGAAGAGGCGACCACCCCCTCTTCGTACACTATCTTCCAGATTTTCCCCACAGCCTTGCCCCTGACAGCCTCGACGAATCTCTCCTTATCAGGGCCAGTCAAAGCTGTCTCATAATAGTCCAACCTCTCTACAGGGCTCAGGGGCCGGGGATACCCTCTAGGCTTGCTGCCTGGCCTCCCGCTAGGATCCTCGGCTTCTTCGCTTGAAGTCGAAATGCTACCGTCATTCATCGCAAAGCTGATAAGTCCAAGTTACCGTCACCGCCGCCCTAGAACTCGAGCCCATCCATACTGGGTTAACAAAGGGACAAATAATAGCAAGAGCCTCCACTTCACGTGCGGCGTATAAAACTGTATCATCTTCATCGTCTCTGAGGAGCTATAGTGGCGTCGACCCGACCGACCACCACCACGCTCAGTCGATCTTCGGCCTTCACCGGACCCACGGCCGGACTTGAGCCTGAAAACAGCAGCGCTGCTCGTGTAGGATTGGTCGGATGGTGGTACTACCTATCGCGGCTGCTGGTCCGATGACTAGCGGAACGGCGGTATCCATCATCACCCCTCTCTCTACTGCTATGATGATGATGGTGCTCTTCTCGATGCCCACCACTAGATCGGGATCAACTGAAACAACGGCGGGTCCCACACAGCCCCCTCCAGCACCCACTACAGTGCTACCTCCTATGAGCAGCCCATCGGCCCTCATCCTCGTATGGTTCACTTCTCCTATCTCTCTTATGGTGTCCACGACCATGATCTCCTCCATCTCCACGGTGGTCGTCATCATCATTCGTACCACCCTCCTTCCGTCGCCTTTTACTTAATGTAGCGGCGTTCACCGAGAGTCTACATTCATGTTTGCGTTTCGGCCCTACCCTCTCACACGGCAAGGGATGGCGGTCGTAGCTGGGCCTATTGGAAATAACCTGCCCCCCGGTCTGCGGCAGCCACTGCAGTGGACTATCTGCCGTGATGTCAACCAAAGACAATCCCTCTGTGTCCGGACCTAATCGGTACCTCATCAAGGAAACGTGCGGAGTTCACACGCCCACCGGCGCTCTCAACACAATGGGGTCGGACCAAATCAACAGTCCCTTCGCTTGAATTCTGCACCAACAGTAGAGGCTCTTGATAGTAGGGGAGGTAGATCGGCACCAAGGCGTTGGCTGATGATGATACCTTAGTTCGGGACACCTCCGTCCACTTGCCGTCAGCCAGTGGGAGATGGGCTATGACCAAGTAACCGGGCTTCTCCAACCAGGCCATGAACACTTCTACCGGCCAAGTGTTCACAGAAAGGCGACGGGCCGCATAAACGTAGAGCGGCACCGGTCGGAGGAGCTGATGAGTCGGGGCCTTCGAGCGACTTCAACGCCTTTGGCTTAGAGATCTCCACAGTGGGTCTCTGAGGGTCCGCTATGACCCGGACTGAAGTACCGTGGTCGTTAGTGTGCACTATAAAGAAGGTACAGACCTGTTGCTGCTGGCCAGGGGCCTTCGAGTGGTGATAGAGTATCTCGACCTCGCAGGACGCATCGAAGAACTCAGGCTCCTGCAAGACGTCAACTTCTCTGACGAACTGCCATGCTGTTGTAGGGTTCTGTATGAAGAACACTCCGCCCTTCTGACTAGCTCTATGCACAGCCATGACGAAGAGGTCAGGCTCAGTAGAGGTACTCGGTCACTGGGGAAAACATAAACGGGTAGAAGTGGCATTGAGAGAACGGTACCGCCTCATCACCAAATTCCAGTAGGGTCGTCCATTGGTCGCAATGCAGGCTGACGTCGGCCGCACACACCCTCGTCAACTGATGCTTGGCATCCTGCATGACGACGAACAGGCACTCTCTATTAGGAGCCCACCGTAGAGGGGTTACGCGCATACTCTTAGAAGAGCTTCGACCAGCAGCCGTCACCTCACCAGGGAGAGCCTTCATATCCAATTCAAGGCCCTGCAAAGTAGAGAGGCAACATGCGCTACCCTTGCGAGCGTGGCCCTTAGCCGGAGAACCATTGCTGCCATCAATAGCCGAACCACAGTCTTCTCGGACCCACAGGATACTGGTGTCATTATCGACCGGTCGTGGCGGAGGGATGTTCACAGGCATGGGTGGTTCGAAGGGGAGCCTCTTGCCTACGAACTTGCCATCATAACGATCAGGGGAGGCCAGGTCGGTGAGGGGGTAGATCCATGGTCAAATCACGCACACTGCACTTGGTCACCCGCGGCACTTGCATCTGTCTGACAACGCGAGGGTTGGGGGTCGTCACTAGACGATCACAACTGAGGCCTTCCGACAAATAGAGTCGCCATACCTGCATAGTGCCGGCTGCCCCAGCATCGCCAGCTGACGTGGCCAAGAGGAGAGGCTCCGGCAAGTAGGGAAGATACACGGGGGCGATACGCGTGTGGGGGGAGGTATTGAGCGTAACGGCTGCTACCCTCTGCCATGAGTCCGTGGCCAGCGCGCTGAACTGGGGCAGCTTGGCGATACGCAACATCCCACCGGCTATCCAGGCCACGTAAGTATGAAAGTTACCAACTGATGGGTTCTCCTCGGGTCCTCCTTCCGATGATGAGGCTGGGGCAGGAGGCGGGGGGATGACGTAGAGTATCTTCAGCTTGCAGGAGACGTCCACATCCCCATTAGCGATAGAACTGTTCACCTTCACCCAGGGAGCTGTCGGGTCGCATATCTCCCGTAGTGAGCAGGCGTCACCATCCTGGATGAGGACGAAGGTCCGACCCTGCATGTAGACCGGAGTGACTCTGACGTTGCAGCGAACGCCAGGGGCCACTGACCACTCCTCGTCGGGGGTGATGTCCCGAAGAGGTACCCAGGGTTGATTCGGCGCACTGACCTGGAAGACTCTACCAGCACCAGTGGGGCGATGGATAGCCAGCACTATCATCAGGTACTGTCCAGGGGCGACTCTGCCGTCTCCCCCGGTGTGAGGGGTGCTCTCAGCATCATCGGTACCAGCTTGGACTCGGCCAAGGCCTGGTCGTCCCTCGTCTCAAACATCGTGGGCCAGACCTCCATCGGGCTGTCGGTCCTCGATACGCACATACGAAGGCGACCGGTCTGCTTGTGCTGGAGGATGACGAAGGGCTCCTTCTCATTGGACCATCGTAGTGGTGTGCACTTCCATCCACGCTCAGTAGGCGAGGCTGCATCCGGCTTGGACAGATAAAACTGCTCCCCTTCGGATCTCAGTGTTGATAGCTCGCTCACGTCCAATCCAGGAGGGTTCTTCAGCGTCACCATCACTGGAGTCGTACCGAGGAGTGCATCGCCATTGGGAGGGATACCATTAGGGCCACCGATGGCCGGTGGTGGGGGAGGGACACCACCCATAGGGGGCGGCGGAGGCGGAGGAGGCTGACCTCCACTGGGCGGTGGGGGTGGAGGGGGTTGTACGGCCCTACCATAACCTTTACCCCCACTCCTGTGCACCACTGGCTTGGTCTCCTTCGTCCATTGTAACACATGATCGACCAACCTAGTAAACTCTTCTCTAGCCTGTTGGAGTACCAGCTCTTTCGGTTGAGGGGTAGGCCGGCCGCTGTCGTAATATACCATAATATGGACTCTAGGGTCAGTGAAGACCGAGCCAAAGTTCTTCATACTTCTAGCGGCAAGAGTCACCCTAGCCTTGCAGAGAAAAGCAATCTGCTTGACATTCATCCCTGACGGGCCCATGAGTCGACTAAAGATATTATCGTGGAGGTAGGCGCCCATGGACCCCTGCAGCATGCGCTGGCTGTCCGAGAAAGTCACCACCAGGGGCTGCTCAGTGGACGACGCACCGGTGATGACCTCAGAGGCGTACTTGCCGTCGATCGCAGCCTTACACGCCGACGCGCCGTCGTGCGTCTCGAACAGGACGTAGGCTTCTCCGCGAGAATCCGTTGGGGTTGGCCCCGCCGTCCCGCACAGTGAAGACTTCCATGATACTCCCATACTTGGACAACGATACACCGATATCCTGCAAGAGAGACGACACATCAATTCAGATTATTCACACGCAACATTGATCCACTAGTCCACGACGTAAAGATACTCGCGCACAGCGAAGATTCTGAAGATGCACCACAAGCTTCTATTATCATGCGAAGCGGCCAGACCGAGGCAACCTCGAACCGCTGACCAATTTGAACAACGCAAAAGCCTCTGAGCAATTCTATCATGAATGCCAGTAGTAGCATTCCCTATGGTCACACTGCTGTTGATTGGAAAAAGAAATGATTCACATGATGCGCCACAGAGTATACTAAGCGAGTGACCGGTGATGATCGCTACATTGTCACTGAGGGAGGTGGGCAGGTTCCGAATGAAGAGCTCGTCGTCCGACGGTACGCCGGTGGTGGTGTAGGGGTCGCCTCCATACCGATTCTTCAAGTCCAACTCATCCACATAGATCTGACACGAAACCAAGCTGACACGAATTCAAGCATAATGCGATGAGGCTGTAGAAGGACAATGACGGTCTGTGTAGCAGAGCGGAGAGAATCACCTTCTCATAGGGCATGTGGTTGTTGATTCTGGGGTGCTCTGCCGGTGGTGGTGGCGGAGGGGGCGGAGGAGGAGCCGACATCGACACAGGTGGAGGCGGCGGTGGGGGAGTCATCGGTCGAGGGTTCGAGCTCGTGCCCTGACTGCGGCCGGGGCTTCTCGATCTCTCGCGTCGAACAGCCTCCTACAAAAAGGCAATACCATCTGGAAAGACAGCAGGGCCAACCCCCTTACAGCGATCGCTGATTTGATCATCTCCATTGCCCTGTCCACCTTCGACCTGGGCCCGTTGACATCGATGCGCCGCATGTTCATGGCGTCCGGGGCCCGGTCGATCTGGACGTGGGCCCCACTCTCGTTCTGGATGCCACTAATCCTCTCGCCGTTCCTCCCTGAACACACAAGCCAACGTGCAGGACGACCTTCCCTCTGAGGGGCGAAGCTAGGAGGGCCCTGTCCGTCAGAGAGTCGGTCGATGGGCCCTCTTCGACCAGTATGGTTCATCCTCAGGTGGCTGTCACACCATTGAGATCCCCAACGCTAACTGCTGCTGCCAAGCCCAAGCATCTCGTGCCAGGACCGTTACTCATAACTCAAAACACGAAGGGCCATTCTCTAATAGATGTTGCCCAGTGGTTGTGGCGGTTGCAGTAGCGAAAGTAGCATTGATGGAAAGTTGCTCACCAATGATCAGTCCAGCATAGTCGTTCCTTATCAATTGGTGCTCGGAGACCTCAGGTTCGGCGGGGGAGGGGGGCTCCTCGGGGGTCTTCGGGGCTTCCTGCGCACCCGCTTCTGGCGGGGGAGTTGCTGGAGGAGGACTCGCTGTTGACATGAACGCAAAGGCGCTTGGAAGCTTGAGACCAGTGCAGCACGAATTTCTGGCGGAGCGAAGCGATTCGTGTTCATGCAATTTTTGTGCAGTTTCTGTTGCGAGCGGCGCGTCTTATTCCGCGTCTTTTGTCACCCCTCCTCACGATGGCGATTTTCGGAACCGACCTGCCATCGTCCATCCACAGCAACCTCTGCGAGGTCGTGACCTATGCTCAGCTGTTCTGAGGCCTCATGTTAGTCGGAGAATGGAGGTACTGAGGAGGGGGGGGGAATGGTACTAGTTACCGAGACACGACAGGCTGCTGTTCTTCGCAGGGCTTGTTCTCTCGACAAGGGTTTCCCTTTAGTCTGACATCGCTTTGTGATGGAGATAAACTCACTGTGAATCTCCCAGCTAGAGATGGAGCATAGTTAGGACCGCAGCCCTCTACTAAATGATTGGACCCCGATCGGGGACTCAGCGGCTGAAATGGAGGCTTTAAAACTCTGTCAAGTGGAAGAGATTTTACGATCGGACTGTTCCTTGATGACCGAGCATGGTTCTTACTGCCCACCGCTGGGTTTTGCGCTAGCGGGGGCACAGCGCTCTTAAAAGGGGCCTAGCGGTGTCCGCGCTAATGCTGAACATTTCTGGCAAGTGATCTCCTTGCCCTCCCGCTGTTCTTCCCGCCTTCAGAGGACGGGCCTGCGTTCATCATCAATCGTGTCCTGGACGGCTGCTCGAACTCCCTCGGCTGTTGCTATCAGTGCCAATGCTATTGTGCGTCGCGATGGTAGCATGGCACTGCGTCGTACAAAGAAGTCAATTCACAGTTTGCGTTACCGGCCCTCGAGTGAGCTCCTCGCTGTCTGCCAGAATTCCTTGTTAATCCCTCGGATACTGCCCGCAGGATAACAGCGATGGAGGCGATGTTCAACATGGTCAACTTATTACCCAAACCTGGTTAGAGGCGGGTTTGCCTCTAGTGCTGCTGCACTGTGTCGTCCAGCGGCCTCGGGTCTCAGTGGTGCCTCACCTGCCGAGCATTGATCTTCACCATTCCCCAAAGGAGACGACGAGTGAATGGAATGCTGATGGTGACATACAGTTGCCCTCCCCTGTCCCCAAACCCACTGTGGGCTCTCCTTACTGTGTGAGCGCCTCCCTATGATTCCGATTGATCAGCATCACTGTTTTATATCAGACGCCGAGTGAGATCGTGTGCAAACTCGGACCTGCTGGCGAGGTACTCTTCTGCGCCAAGCACTGTTTCGGCCGATACGTGTACTCTCCTAAGCCATGTGGGTTGCCTGCCTTCTGGTCGGCTGTCCGCCTTCGATCTCACTCAGGTCACTACGTTATGTCCCTGGGGTAGGGTGTGCTGCCCGGCCCGAGGAACGAAGCCTTCCTGCCTGCCCATCGCTGATCCACGTGTCCGGTTTGAGGGCGTCTCTCTCAGTCCTCCGCCCTCATTTTTGTATGAAGCCATGTGTGAGCATAGAGCTCGGCCACGAGACTGTCGGATCATATTTCTGTGACCGCGGACTGGGATTGCGTTGCTTAGTCGAGTAAGGGGTCCGGACTGATGAGTTAGGACTACCATCGTTACACCCGATCCAACCTGGGCCTGAGGCTCGTCACCGTGCTGCAGCGTGTCCCAGCGTTCTTGCGAATGTCAACGCGCACCAGCCGACAGCATCATACGGACTTTTCTAACTACCCTTTCAAGGCTGGGGATATCGCCTACTGCAAAGATCGTCCAGAGTGAGGCAGGCGCAGCTTCTGTTGTGGGCGTTTGGTGAGTGTTGAACCCCTTAGCGTCCTCGAAGATGATGGGAGAGTGTCAGAAGCATATCCAGCCCGGCCCGTCATCCTGGTTCGGGAGAACCCCAGGCATGCTCATCACTGGGAGGTGGGACCGTCGCCTTCCGTGCTGCCTAGATCGGATGCTTAACTTCAGCCGCGTCCTTCATGCTAGTTCTGATCGATATATTGCTTCTTGCCGGCTATGTAATGATGGCTTTGTCTTGGTCAGGTCATGTTCTTCACTCTTAACGAGAAAGTGGACACCCAAGGCTTTGCTTCCTCTTCACTCTTGCCCTATGATGACGGCTACTCCAAGTTCGAGTCGGTGAGGTTGTGGAACAAGCCTCGGCCCGAGCACGAGAAGGTGCCGCTCACTCGAGACATCATCTCACATCTCGTCAAGGCGTGGTGCCTGTCAGGAGTACATGGAGGCAGTTGGATGGGAGGTGGAGCAGGCGGCGAAGGCACATAAGGATCGACAGGCATTGCCCTCGGGCATGCGACAGGTTCTTGACGCGGCAACCGTTAAGGTAAGCCTCGCCTTCAGCGGTCCATCAGCTGCTCGAGTTGGACACTTAGGAAAAATCTGAGAGTTCCGGTGCGAGGGCGCGAGTGAGGACGCGGAGCAGGAGCTCCTCCCGCCGAACAGCTTCGCTTGATCGCTCTGCATCGCCTAAGGTGGAGTGTCTATGACCTCCCGCTTCACCCGTGGTGTCCATAGGCAAAATCACTCAGGCACGTAGCCGAAGTCCTGTTTATGCGGGGTCTAGTCGAGTTCGCGGCCACACTCCTCCTGACGAGCACCCCACGAGACATTCGAGACGGACCCATGGGAGCTTCAAACCGGGCGACCTGTACAGAGCAACCATCACTCGCATGCTGCCAGAGTCCGACATTTACATGCCGGAGGCAGGGTCTCGAGCGGTGAGCTCATACGCTCTCTGAGTTCGGGCTCCTTCCTTTCGGGCCAGCATCGCCGTCTCCGCTGTTGTGTGTCCTTCTTTAAGCGGCTTGCTATTCATTTCAGTTGCCTATCGACTCAAGTCCGAGTAATTCGAGTGCGGTGGCCACGTCCAGTAAGACCCCTACGGAAGAGAGTGAGGTTTGAGGAACCTGCCATCCCTCGCACGGCCCTCCTTCACATAACGATCAGCTCCGTCACCGCCAGAGGACCTCGAGGCTCTACGCTCATTGGAAGCCAAGCAATCGGCCGAGCTCATGCTCTACGAGGAAGCTGATCGGGTGAGCATGCTTCGGCATCGTGTCACCACACCTTGGCTGAGATGTTCGAAGCAGGCATATGAATTCTTGATGGGTGGGAAGGCACATGAGGAGTTCATCCAGAGGTTCCTTCAAAGCGCTGCGTTCGTTTTCGGAGGTGACGAGAGTGACTCGAATGAGATGGGGTGAGTCGAGGCGACTGCGCGTGTAACACCAGCGGCTGCTTTCTTTCTTAGAGTCATCCTCGCGGGCATTCGACTAGCCCTGAGGCGGATCCAGAAGGAGTCCGAAAAATTCGACTTGCCGAACATGCGGCGACTGAGCCTAGCTTTGTATCAAATTCTGAGACCAGCCGGATTCGGGAGATCTTCGCGGGAGTCCGAAACTCTTCAGCTGCGCAACTCTGGTACGAAGTATCGTTAAGGATATGATAGGTGACGTCGAGATGGGCTGATTGACGATTTTTCTTCAATGCTCCAACTTTTGCTTGTGTTCCCACGATGATGGCGCACGAGGGTTCGATGTTCGTTTGAATGCAGTATAAACTACGTGAGAGTAAATCTCTAACAGCGGAGGCCATCGATCCGGGACTGAGTCCGCCGACTGTAAACTAAACACGTTGGAAGCAGAAATGTGTTCAGTAGGCCACAAGACACACACATTCGATGAACCACCCATCATAAAGTCGCCGCCCAGCTCGAGGCGTTTCAGCTGAGCCTATCACTCTCATCACTGCTGCTGCTACTCACTTCGGGCACCTATCAAGGTGGCACCGAATGCGCATAGCTTGTGGAGGCACGAGCTTATGATTGCTCGAAGCTTACCTTCTGCCGTGCCTTAGCAACAGCAATGCTAGCTTCATCCCCTGTCAGCAAAGGTAGTGGTGTCCTTCCACGGCGATCTTGTGCCGCCTCCACGGAACCTGATCCGCGTTCAATTAGGTAATTCTGAGACTCAGAATCGTTTCTGGATTAGATTTTTACACGTGAAATGCGGTTCCAGAATCAATTCTGAGTTTGAGAATTGGTCTATTGATTGACTCCTGATGAAAACTCACACCTCTTAGCTCCCGCGAGCCGCCAGAATCTCGTAAGAATACGAGCGGAAACCGAGTACAAACCGGCGAGTTCGGAACACGACGTAGCTTGGACGCATCCAGTAGCCAAACAGGAATTTCTTTACCTCCGATGGTGTGCACACTCCCGGTCCCAACAGAGTTCGCAGAGGATGGTGCAAGAGGATCGAAGCTGACGGGCTCCTCATTAAAGGAATCCATGCCGCCAATCAACGGGCCGCTGGCGACCAGAGAAACCTGACGATGATGATCCAGGGGTACGCAATTCCGATAGGAGAACCCCGACAGCGGATGGCAAGCCCGTCTCAGATGAAGATGTCCAAACTCTTCAAGTGCACTGCCGGTTTGCACTCACCGATGTAGTATCCTTCTGGGTGTCAGTATAGCCAGGGTCACCGAGCTGCAATAGATCATGAGCCGAGCTGTTGTGATGGTCGGGTGTCGGCGGTGTCCTCCTCACAGCGGAGGAACCTCCCGATGGGGACTCACGCATCTCTAAGAGATCTGCCGAGGCTGTCACCTAAACGAGGAGTGGCACATCCCAAGATCCCAGAAGAGCGCTTGAACGGCACGATCTCACATCGTTTATCGTCGCTCTTTCAGGCCCACCAGAGCTACTGGAACTGTCGTGATCACTGTCGCCAGATCGCCGAGTATTCACGCCCCGACTGAGCCGCTCGACGATCGCGAGCGATCAGAAAACTGCACTTTTCCACGGTGCGAGGACTGAGAGTGAAACACGCAATGTTTCGACCTGAAGTTGGCAGGGGACGGGCGATTCACTGAGCGACGAATACAGGCGTCGCTTCTATATCTGCCAACAGAACTCCCGGGCTCGTCTCAGCCGAGTTGCGTTGCGCACAATTCCTGGCGAATCTCCGGGGAGTTTTTTGCAGTGTTTCTGCTCCTCAAACTCGTGGAACGTGCCCGCGATGGGTTTCCCAATCGAGAATGAAGAGGAGGAACAAGAGGGTATATAAGTAATGGCTCTGTGATTCCTTCGTATTTGGGCTCCCACGCTTTGGCGGAATACTCGAGCAGAATCCCGAGGTTGGAATTCATCTCGCAATCCACAACGTGTTGTTCGTGCGATACGTGGTCATCTATCGGCATACTCCCGCCTTCGCCGCATAGTGACACCCTACTTGTGTGCCAGAGGCATCAGAGCGGCTCTCGCTATGCTCCACGTCCCGTGCCTTCCGCCTTTTATGTCGCCTTCGACGCCTTCGGTCTCGATCCTCTTTCGCCTACAACAGAAGACTAACTTCACGATACGCCCGGCGGATACCAGCAGAGGGCCACACCTCACACTACGACGAGGCCTACTCCGAGCCGAGCCCACCTTTCGTCTTTCCTTCATCGCCCTATCCACCTCGTCTTTTATACGTTTCCGCTCCTCCCGCTTCTCCATCACTCTCCGTTTGGTCTCCTTCAACTTTTCGATACGTCTGAAAAATCCGTGCAAGAACAGGCGACAGTGCAGTGCAATTAATTTGATAGTTCGCAGAGCACACTTTCGAGTGAATTCTACTGCCCGCTCACTTCGTGGTAGTCGGCATTCTGACTTCAGTATGGGGCACACCTTCATCATCTTCGTCAATATCACCTACAAATGAGTCAACAATCATACACTGAGCGCACCATCATTTCCGGCAGAAACTGCCAATGAATCTCGCTGAGAATTAGCGATTCAATTTTAAGCGAGCGACATCTAGGCTAACAGGAGCCGATTCACGACTACCCCACCCACCTTGGGAGCTGGGCCTCTGTCCGGCTCTGCCCATGCTCTCATGCTGTCGACCGATAAGGTAGTCGAGTGCAGCCTGAGTGTCATTATGGCAATGCCGTAGGGCCTTCCGAGCCGCCGCCTCTTCGAAACCTAAGCAGCGAAGATAGAGTGAATACAGGGCATCTGTAACAGGTGGCATGCTGAGAATTAACGCGTTCAGCGCTCAGCGTCGAAACACGAGGGAGCCTCTGAAATGTACTTGCCTTGGCTCATCAGGGAGCATAAAGACAGGGGGTCCACTGCTATAGCAGGTTCCGACGCAGGAGCCAGGCCCTGACCAAGCGGACAGCAATCCGTAACCTCCGTCATTCGACAAGGCGTACATCTTTCTGCATCTTCTCGAGAAGACGGTCTGAGAAGTTGCTCAGCGGTCCATGGCGACCTCCGCCTATGCCTGACAGGAGTGATAATGAGTATAGCCCATGTTCGCATCCGACGTGGCTGACGACCTCTGAGCTCATTCTCTGACGAAGAGTTCTCGTCGCTGCTCTTGTCGCTCTCTTGCAGATCCTCTTCCTATAAGTCAATACACAGGCATCCTGTGGCTAGGATAAGCATACGCAAGAGTATTCTACCTCCATTGAGAGTTGTATCTGCCTCTCCAAAAACTGTGGTGTCATTTCCACCATCGGCCGGAACTCCATCCTAAAGCCGTAAAGTGACGATAGACCCAACGATACGACCCGGAGTGAATAGACGGCGAATGGAGGAGGTCGAGCGACTCACCGCGTGGGCAACACGTTGGCTACGGCGTGAGCGGATGAAGCGAAGAACTCATACTGCAGGTATCTGAGGTAGAAAATGTGTGGACGACCAAGTCGACGGAGATGGTGATACGGATAGGTGTGAACTGATAAGAAGCCAGAGGGACGACAGGCTGAGGGTCCAGTAGGCCACTGTATGTCGGGGACCTACTTCAAAGTCTGCAACGTGCTGTCCAGTACGTCGCCTTTATACTCCTCTAGGGTGTATAACCATTCAAAAACCTATGAAAAGCACCAGAAAACATCCGATCTCCAGCGGAGCGATGCATCCCTGCTACGATCAGCGCATTCTCCACCGGGACCGAACAAGGCAACGTCCACAAGCCCCCGGTACAGTACTTGTCTGTCTATCTCCAAAAACTCCCGTTTCGACAGGTCGCGTGCGGCCTTGCAATCATCGTATTTTCTATCACCCGGACGCAGCCTCTTCGACTTGCATTCGTCCAAGGCCTTGTCAGCCGTGGTGAACTCAAGCAGCTTCCGCCTGCCCGTTGGACATGAGGACATCACTAGTGTGCTACAGAGCTCTACCTCCGGAGTTCCAAACTGCCCTTCAGAGACCGATTGTTGATGAGGTGGAGCCTTATAGGGTTCACCACGTTGTAATCGATGTCCCGTTTGAACTTCGCTAAACTGGAGTGGGGCGCGTCCGCTCTGACGCACACGATGCATACCGCACCCGAGCCCCCTCCGGCGCCGTATGTGCCGATAGTACCGTCCAATGCCATTCGCAGCCTCTCGCATCTTCAACGTATCACTGGCTATCAGCGGGTCTTCCTGCAGAGAGAAGGCTGCAAGCGACGCCCGCCCACCTTACGTAGGAAGGTCGAAATGAGACACAAGCCATTGACAGAAGGCTTCTGCAAGCGATCCCGCGGTCTCCCTATCTCCGTACTAGTACCATTTTCCCCATCCCGTTGACCATCGTCTCCGAGAGTTGCATTATACCAGCACACAGGTTCTCCGTTGAGCGAACGTAGACGTCCACTGAGCGGTAAATCTCCTGCAGAAGAGACACAGTTGAGGGTAATGCCGCGCTTGGCCACGCTACCTGTAGGGTGTTGTCGAACTGCAAAAACTGCCGCACCGTGCCTTCGAATACTGGGTCTACAGATTCGCCGAAAACGTATTTCTCCTTGAGCAGATTCAACTCGTTCTTAAGCGACGCGAGCGACTCCTCCATGACGAAGGGAGAGCGTCAATGACGCGATGTGCTACCGAAAAGATAAAATACGCGGCCAAACGCCTCTCTCCCTGAGTCAGCCCTCCCCATCATGATGAACTGCGGAACACAAGCTCACAGCGATGGCAGCACTGAAATAGGAACACTCACGAAACGTTATATTATACAAACTCAGTGGACGAGAACAGCCCTCAGAATCGTATGTACTACCAGCAACTCAATAAAGAGAATGCAAACCGGCGTTAAAATGTCCAACAGCTTGCTCTTTACCACATCGTAAAACTTGAGAGCGTTGTGGTTTCCGGCATGGTCGTAATCGGTGTTTCGGTAATAATTACCGCTCCGTCTCGCTCTTTCGTTCGAGGCGTAAAAATCGTACAAGTCTCTCGGGTCGACGAACTCGTAATACTCACCCGGGCTCTGATACCGATAGACGTAGGTGTATCTCGTCGGTCTCCCTCGTCCTCCTCGACCGCCTCTGTACGCATCACCAAATTGAGCATACTGTGGCTTCCCGAAGGCTCGAGCTGTATCATAGTCCGATCGCGTCCGCTCATTGCCGAGGACTTCGTAAGCCTCATTGATCTCCGCGAAGTGAGAGGTGGCGTCTGGCTCTGAACTAACGTCGGGATGGTATTTTCTTGCAAGGTTTTTGTACGAGTGTTTGATGTCCGCAGCACTTGCCCTTTCGTCGACACCCAACACTCGATAGTAATCGACAGCCGGGTCAAAATTGTTCTCGGCAGCTCCTGCCGAGACGTAAAGCTGCGATATGAAACTGCTTAGGCCAAGCAGCAGGGCAAAGATGACACGTGTAATTGCCTTTAACTAATTTGAAAACTGGATGAGTGGGGAGAGAATGCGCTGAGGAAACAGAAGGAGGGCAAGTTGAGCAAGATTCGGCGCACTTTCTCGTCGAAGAGACGCTTGATTGTTTCTGTGAAGTGTTTTGGTGAAATGGCTCAAGCGGGCGATCGTAACGCTGGCAGCAGTAGCGAGGAGCTCAGCCTCTCGGTCGACATGAAACCTCTCGGTTACGAATCCGTCAAATACATTGGAAAGTAAGCGGGAGATGCATAACACGTACGATGAACTTCTCTTTTGGAAGGAATGGGTATCGACTTGTACGTTCTGATGTTATCATCTCAACGAGTGCGAGCGAGTACTTGACATTCTAATTGACGTGAACAATAATTTTTAGCTGTCTCATAATAGATGAGCGTAGCTGGAGGGCTCGTCATTCCAGCATTCCTCGTTTCAGCCCTTTTAGCTCGCACTTCATTGGTGCTTCAGGGGCCAATACGCGAGCGCGTGTCTCGTACACCCGAACGACAACGACGGAGTACTCCTGGTAGCCAAGTTAGTGAACCTCGACGTTCTCAATGAGTCCGACAGACGACTCGCCGAACAAGAAGTCGATCTGCTGCAAAAGTTGTCACACCCAAACATCGTTTCCTACCACACTCACTTCGTCGTGGAGACGCCTCACTCAGTTCTGGGCATCATTATGGACTTCTGCGATATGGGAGATTTGCGCACGGCTGTGAAGCAGAAACAGAAAGCTGGGGGACACTTCTCGGAGAGGCATGTGATGACTTGGTTCACTCAGTGCGCTCAAGCCCTCGAATACATCCACAGCAGGAAGATACTCCACAGGGATCTGAAGACAAGTAACGTCTTCCTCACTCAGCAAGACGGTAACGAGTTCCCCACGGTGAAGCTCGGTGATTTTGGTATCAGCCGAGTACTGGAGGGCACGATGGAAGCTTGCCTCACCGTCGTTGGCACGCCCTATTACATGAGCCCTGAACTCTGCCGTAACGAGCCTTACAGCTTCAAGTCCGACGTGTGGGCTCTCGGGTGTGTGCTCTATGAACTCTGCATGCTCCAACACGCATTCCGAGCGGACTCGCTGTGGGGCCTTGTCTACAAAGTCGTCAGTGACAACTATGAGCCGATACCACCAGATGTGTACTCAACGAGTCTTAATGACCTCATCAGACGGCTTCTTTGCAAGTCCGCTGAGGAGCGCCCTTCGACATCGGATATACTGAGTGATCCGTATGTTCGCCGTTTCATCGGTGGTCCGCCACCGCTAGAAGAATCCCTTGCGGCGTCCAAATCGCCCACCGTTAAGACGGGTTCACTTGGAGCTAGAATAAAGCCATCCTGTAGCGCAGCATCGAGTCCGACCAAGGCTAGCTCCATACCACCGCCACCTCCGCCGCGGAGGCCTAGCGGGTGCGAGCGAGGCAGGACCATTCCGCCTCCACCGTCTCCTCAGCGCCGCAAGGCATCCCTCTCTCTGTCGACGACGTCTGATATCGACGAGTACTACACCATATGCATGATGAGAATTCGGCGTGAGTTCATATTGCGGAAGTTCAACTGGGTGCAGGCCTTTGCAAAATTTGATAAGACTGGGCACGGTGCTTTAGACCCGAATGACTTCATGCAAGCTCTACTTGGCATGAACCTCAGTATCTCCGTCACCGAGGCCGAGGTTGTGGCCACTGTCCTATCCCGGTCTCCAGATGCCAGTTCTAGTGCGGGGACCGGCGGACTGATACCTCTTCACAGGTTTCAAGCGGGGCTCCAGTCAATCTCCCAGGGCAAAGTGATGGGCCTAGAGCAGTGGGCCCGAGAGAGACTTGGCAAGGTTGCTACTGAGGACTTATTCGACCGGTTCAAAGCAGTGGGGGCACACAAGATGGGTGGTATCGTCGACCAGCAAGGCTTCGAGCGAGTCCTTAAGAAGTGCTGCCCTGACCTAGACAACAGCGGTGCATCCAGGATCTACTGGCTCGCACAGAAGAACCAATCGGGACAGGTTGATGTCAGCGACTTCGTGCAGCGGTACACGAGAACTGCTGCTACCTCGGAGCCGATACTATTGGGGTCTCCGAGTAATCGGCAATCTCCCGTCAGAGGCCCGGTGGTTCCGACAGGGGCCCCTCCTCTTCCGCCGCCCATGCCGAATAGTAAGAACCTAGAGTTATCCCGGACGGCATTTGTGACTGCAAAGAGCGGAGCCTTCTGATGCAACATGAGTAGCGTCTTGCGGGATGAGAACGACAAGAGGCAGAGCTTGGAGATCCCGGGAAGTTCGGGAGAGAGGTGAGATCTGGCAGCGAGAAATGCCGTGTGAGCATTGATCATGAAGTTGTGTTATTCGTCTGATGTCCACAACAGCTAGTTGTTGCGTGTGAGTGCTCTGCAGCAAGGCCCAGGTTGCTTCGAACGCAACGCCAATCTACTTCTACGTTAAATTAGTTTCCGTATTATTCTTCTCGGAACTCTCCGGGGTGGTCGCTTGGGATGTGCGAGCGCTCCGGACCGACGCTTCACTGATGTAACAAGCGAGCTTCTTTGCCCGTGATACAACGTACTCGTGAACCTCATTGGCCCGCCTGAGGACAAAACCACCATGCTGCCCACGTAAACAACCGCCGCGTTCCTCCCACTTAGTGTATTCGCTGTTTCTGCCGTTGAACGTTATACAGTTATCCCGCATGAGGTCAATATCCGCAATGAACTGCTCTCGTGTCTGGTACTGGCCCTGAGGAAATCAGGAATGGAGGGTGTGGAACGATCGTGTCAGCGGCCTCTGGCAGTTGCAGCCTCTCGTGAATGCTAGAAACGCAGTTCACACAGAAATCGTGCCAGTCCCGGGATACGGGGATAAAGGAGATAAACTCCAGCCGAGATCGGCGACCGCGTTGTAAGGCAAATAGCATGCATCGCCTAAGCATGATCCAAATCGGTCGGAGCTAGGGGCGAGGTAGCATCCAGCATCGGTGATACGACAGACAGACGAGTGAGCAATAGGATATCGTCGACTGGAAACCGGACTGAGCCCATGGAGACCTACGCTGTCACATTTGTTTTTCATGGTTTGAAGGTCCATCGGGTTGGCAATGACCTCATAGTAATTCGGTGCTTCCTTGAGGCTAACGGGCTCTCGGAAAGGCCACGCTGATCATGACACAAATCCCGAGTATTTGTCAACATGGTCCCGCTCCTTACCAAAAGGTTTCTTAGACACCGAAGTGATGATACTGGACATCTGACCTTGCAATGTACCTACATTGATACATTCTCGCGTAAATCTCCGCTATTTCGCACGTTCGGCACGGCTATCACACCGCTGCAAAAAAGAAGGGTCGAGCATAATAGAAAAGACGAACCCTAACGGAAGCGGGAACCTGCCGTATACTTTGCCGGTTGCTCTGGTGCACTTCGTCCAGTTCGGGTATCCAACCGCACTCCATGACTCCAGGGATCGACATTGGATCTGTTAAAGGATCTCTCGCCGATAGGACTGTGCGGTGGCACCTTTCGCAACCCCATCGCTGAAGTCCAGGCCTTCGTATGCCTCCTCGGGCGGCCTGCAGTGCCTGAACAAGAAGGCTTTACGAAGATGTTTGCGTCTCGAAAGATTCCTCACATCAAGTCATCCCAAACCTTCTGGGCCAGCTCCTCGAGACAGGTTCCGAGGTCCAGGTAGTTGATCTAAACAACATCAACAGCCCCCGTATCAATCTGCAGTAGTGATCCAGCGGCATAATAAACGAGCAATCACCGTGTTCAATCCTATGCCCATCGACCTTACATTCTCGAAGAGTTTACACCCCATCAGACTTCCGCCGTCATAGTCTTTGATAAACCTGTGCAGTACTGGTCTAGGATGAGGGCGCCAACACCCGACCCTTACCCGTTCCACTGCGCTTTCGGGAAAGAAAGATGCTTCGTGAAGCCCTGACGCTTGAAATACCCAATTGCTGAGAAGGGGGCCAATGCGATCGATCGCTGCAGTGCAAACTCTAGTGACGGTACCATGATTGTCAGCGTACGTGAGGAAGTAGTGGACACCAATGGACTTGGCGTACCTGACGGACACAAGGCGTCGCCTTCGCTGTGAAGGAGGGCCGAGGCGTGTACTCTTTCATGTGGTTCATCAACCTCGTCCCATTGCCTTGGATCTGAGCAACGCATAGGGTGCTATTCCATCCGAACAGGGCTGCTCACCTGATGGACTGACCGCACCGCCAAGGAAGGCAATCTCGATGAAATGAGTTTGGAATTGTCGGAAACAACAGCCGCCAAGTATCGAGCTGACGAGCATAGCACTCAAATAACGATATGACCCAGGCATAAGTGCACGGTCAAGCTGTGAGCGCCGCTGAACCCCACAGGGACCTACTCGCCTCGAATCATGACCATCGTCTCGTGCTTGCTGTCGAACATGAGCCTCGACAGGTAGGCTTTTGGCATCTGCAACCAATGAACGGCTTGCTCGATCGCAGAACCAGCATCTCTCGTACCCGAGGGAGCTGCCTCGAGAAGATGTTCTTCACGACCAACAACTTCAACATTTTCTCCTCGGTGGCGTTAGCATGCGATACGAGCTCGAAGGTTATCCCCAAGTCCGCTGGCGTGCTAGAAAGGGGTGTCTCGTACGCATCTGTGAGGAGGGCAACATACTCCACCCAGTCCAAAGCCCAACGTCCCAAGCTCACCACCGCTAGACCCTTCGCTCCTCGCCTCCCCTCCCGCAGTACTCCCCGGTGGAGTGGCCGCCTTCATAAAGTAAACTGGGTATGATGCGCACGATTCGACGGCCGAGATCGCGTTAGAAAGCGAGAGCTCTCGGATATGACGGCTTCACGATCAGTGCTGTGGCTGATGACCGCGCTGTTCAATCACAGTACTATGCAACACAAGACAAGTGGTATACATTAGAAGCATGCCCAGACAGCAGTGACCAATAATCATGCCTTTTTGAAACCGAGGGAGAGGCCAACCAAAGCAGGCATAGTGATCCTCGAGGACTCCAGATCGAGGCGTGTCGGGAGATTCTCCACCAAGTCAGTGCCTGAGGAAGAACAGTTCAGAATCCGGCGCCTTGTACCGAGCGGATGATTCCCCAGGATGCAGCTTGTGCGTACTCTCGCCGATGATCCTCGCTAGGGTTCCCAGGTCCTTGGCTTTCTCGATGGCAGACAGCTTTCTAGCGAAATCACTCTCCGCCTTCGCATTGACACCGAAAGAAGACTGCGCCCTGTATGCACAGACTGACGAGCAGGAGAGGACAGGTCAGATCTCCTCGCCTACCGTGATCCTCTGCGAGACTCTACAAAGCTTCTAATCTTCGGTAGAGCCACGGCCTCGTCCGAACGGCCTAGGGTCCGCGTAGTACCGCGACATTCCAGTACAGTACAGAGGTACCCTCTTACCTTTATCAGCTTCCACCTTCGGGTGCCGGGCTTGGGCTCTGACCTAACACCCAACTCAATCATCTATGCTATAACTTTCGAAGTCTAACGCAGCTTATAAGAAACCGGACTATCGTGTCGGTCGCCGGGCGATGACGGTGCTATAACGCCACCCCAACCCACTCGAGCCCTCATGCCGAATGACGAGTACTCCACCACTTGCTCATAAAGAGCGTTGGGATCGGATTCTTCAAGCCCACGGTGGAACTGTGCGATATCGTCCTTGTACTCTCGAATCCGTGCCCGAATCTAAGTCAAATTGCCCGCAGAAAAATTCGACTCCCTTCCCGACATAATCATCGTCAGTGTAAAGCCATAGTCGCTTCTGAGCTTGCAGCTTCCCCAAGTCTTCGTAGTTCAGGAAAGGGTTCATCTTCTTCGACCTACGAGGTTTGACTCTGGGTGCTGTCAGTAAAGCCTGAGGGTGTCTATGAGGGCACCATCCTCAACAACTGGAGCGAATCACTCGCTTGGGCGCTCCTGCACTAGGCTTAGCAATGCTCGGCAGAGGGACAGTAATCAGGCTCGCGTCCGGCGGAGTCCGAGGCCTGAAGTGCCGAGCTGAGGTCTGCTCTGTTGAGGGAGTATCGGAGGCACGCTACCGGTGCTTGGAGTGGGGACGGAAGCTGTATCGGGAGGGTGCCGCCGGCCTGCTGCCGCCCTTCGGTGAGCTCAGAGTAAGCGAGTTGAAGGAGTTGGTGGAGTAGAACGTGCTGCTGTAAGCTTCCTCCACGAGCCTCCTCGCTAATGAGCCTGAGTTGTACAGAGTGACCAGAAAACTATCAAATACGCAATTGACTCCACCAGGCTCCAGGACAGGCTGGCCGTCGCTCCTCTTGAGACTACGACACAGTAGCATGGCATGCTTGCGGAGCCTCCTGCTCTCGAGTGACTCTTCTTCAGAGCCGGTGCTCAGGAAGTCCGCGTACTCGATTCTGAGATCTGCTCTCCTCGTAGAGTTCCAAGCCTAGCGCACTAAGAGCTACCTAGCCAATACCGCTATCTCCGCCGCTTCTCTAAGAAGGGAGGTGGCCTGAGGTGTGTGCAGCACGCGAGCACGGCCTGCCGAGGCGAGTTCAATCGCATCCACGACCCAATGGCCCTCGTGCCACGGTACAGAAGGGAGCGTCCATGAGCGTAGGTGAATACCTCGAAGTTCAAATCTGGAGCTCTTATTTCCTTCAGGGCCAGATCAGCATCGACTATGGCCCACATGAACTCCTAAGGAACCATGAGCTCGCCAGGAATTGCCTCAGATCGTCCTACTGCAGACGCCATCTCGCGCTCCCGGTCGGTGGAACGTGGATCGTCAGCGATGTAGCGTGCGATTGCCAGTGCAGCACGGGCTCGCTTGTGAATGGCGTCAGGGCCATTGTCTAACCCGCTAGCACGAAGCCGTTGGAGGCACCTACGAAAGAAATCCCTCGCCCCAGAGGGGTGATAGCAAACGCACGAGTCTACGATGACTCTATTCAGGAGTCGAGCTGGTCATTGTTCCCCGGTGGTAATGAGACATCGTCCCACCTCGTCATACCCTCCATCACGGATACTGTACTAGCTTTCTCATCCACCTACAGCTTCGCTCTCCTCAGCAGGTCCTCGCGGGAGGGCAGGCCACGAGATTTACAGGTCGTAGAACTGTCGAATGCAATAGATCTCAACTCGGATACGGACATCACCCCCTCGTCAGGAGTGCGGGATTCAGCTGAGGAGGGTGAAGAGTGAACTCATGCAAGAGGTAATCCTTCCTCCTTACACCGACCAGCGTCTCCACCAAGAGACCGTAACGATACTGAGTGAGGCTGCCTCCGTTGGACTGGCTTCTTGCCTCCGTACCTATACGCAGCGTGGCTTCCGCCGCGAAAGTTTCGCTCGAGACTGGAGCCTGCCACACGCCGGGTGGTGGTCTAGGCGAGAACTCTAGGCTGCCACCCATACCAACGGCCATTCAGGGAACGCCCATGGTGAATGCGCGACATATACAGCTTGCTTAATGACCATCGGCGGCAGCAGCAGCGAGCGCTTGTGGAGCGCGACCCTACCTCAGCCTTATCCTCTCTTTCAACAGAGAATCACAGGTACTGCTCAGCCGTCTCACGTATGACTGTGCCTACAAAGACCCTAACCATGGACTCCGGCCCAGAGGGAGACACCCACATCGATCACCGAGCCGCCACTGCTGGTATGTGATAGGCCGGGGGAGCTCCTTGGTGCAGGAGGCAAGGATGCGTCGGACATAAAGTGTGCGTGGACACTCGGCGAAGGACTTTGATGACTGCTGCTATGTTCCACATCCCTTGAACCCTCTGACGAATATCCCGACACTACTGCAAGTATATTCGACTGAAGTGGGGTTGCCGTCGAATGAGTCGTCTGGAACAGTAGGGGTGTTCAATAGACCTCTCCTGAGTTTCAGGAGCGCTCCTAGGATTGAATTTAACGTGTGAAAGACGATCCTAGGAGCGCTGCTGGAATTCAATTCAGGTCTATTGAACACCCGGAGTGGTTACCAGACCCGATCCAATTTCAAGGCACGCGGGGGAGAATTGTAACCCGATGTTCCAAAGACCGCTGAGGTTCGAATCCCAACGCGACCTTTTCTACCATCAGGAAATACGCGACATCTCGGCAAGAGAATCAAATCAGTGATCTCCGGTATTACGTTGGCCAGCTGTTGTTAACATAATGTCTTCCGATCAACGGTACAAGAACGTCTCAGAGAACACTGTCTACGTGGAAGGTAGTACGAGGGGAGGGGCGGTTCCAGTAGGGGCGACACTAGGAGCAGAACGAAGTCGGGAGCTTCGTATCTGGACCGAGTCACGCCTATCTTGGCTCTGATTTCGACCCCCTGGATGATGCTATGCGCAATACTCGGGAAGCTCGCGAGGGGTGCATGATTTCCTGTGCGGCTTAGTCGGCGAGTGCGGGTGATCTTTTGCCGTCAATGTCCCGCTCGCTCTGGGTCACGAGTATCCACACTGTTTTCTCTCCTGGTCTCTTCCACTTCATTCAGGCCTGCCCTTCAGCTGGACGGAGGAGGACATATATAACCACTTCAAGGAGTGCGGTCAGATCCTGAGTGTCCGGGCACCGAAGTGGGAGGACAGTGGACGTTTGGTAAGGGATGGGGGGCGAAAGGGAGCCTAATCGATTCCCTACAGAGAGGATACGCCCATGTCACTCTGGCGGATGACAAGGCTTTTTCTGAAGCTCTGAAACTGGACGGGTCGAAGGCATGGGCCGGAGGCAGTGGACGGCAGCGCTGGCTCAAGGTCACTGAGGCCAAGTCTGGCGGTAGCGCAGGTAGTACTCGGTGGGGTCGAGCGTCGGTGGAAAATCGTCTCATAACTACGGTGCACGTAAGTGCTCTCACATCTCTCTATCGATGAGGGTTTCTCTTCTACATTAATTTGTGACCACTCAATTAGTCGTTGAGGGAATGGCTGCTGTGAGCGACAGTTGAACTCCGTATGTCGGTATGAGACCCTGAGCATTCAGGTTCCTCAACCGCCTGGTCACCGAAACAGGTCGACGGAAAGGCCAAGATTCTCTTCGTCAAAAACCTTCCTTGTAAGCACCTTCTACCCCACTACTAAGTCGCAGCGGAGTTTATTTCAGATGACGTCTCGGAGGTGGAGATCTCCAAACTCTTCAGCACCATGGGGGATGTTGAGAACGTCAGAGTGGTCACGGCCGGGCCCGACCGTCGCAATAAGGGTAATGCATGGCCAGCCGCCAGGGATCGACCGCACGACGTTTTTTAAGGCTTCTGTTACGTCACGTTCGAGGCTACTGGTGTGGTGCGGCGGATATGTGCGCGTAAGGAGCCCTGGAAGCTTAAGGGGAAGGGTCCTGCAGCTTGACGCGGATGATGGCAGTGGTAGTGAAGGGGAGGCATGAAAAATCGTTCTTTCTTGTGTACGAGTGATGTGTACAGGATTGCGGGCCGGATTCCATTACCGTGCGGAGGCATACGAAACGGGTCACGGGAGGAAGGTGAAGCGGCAGTATGCTGCGGACGAGGAGGAGCCCGTCGAAGAGGCCCCGAAGAAGAAGAAAGGCAAGAAGAGTAAGAAGGCTCCCAGACCGGAGGCAGAGGGCATCTCGGTTACTAAGAAGTCTTTGTTGGACGATTGATAAGGCCCATTCACCCCATTGCTGCTGACTTACCAGCTCAACGATAGTCTCTACTATAGTGATGTTGGTCTATAGTGCTGTCATTCGGCGAGAGTATCGCGGGAAGTGTGGTAGAGGGATTAGCGGTTGTACGATGCTTCAATCGAGTACCGACGACCGGCAACCTGATTCCACCTCCAGTGCATCATCGCCGCCATCAACATCGGAGGAGCTCAGCGCTAGTCCACCGGAGAGCTGCCCATCGCCTTCGCCATCTGAGAGTGCCGCGTCAGTATGTAGCAACACAGGGTGAGGGGCTAGGCTCCACGCCATGTCCCGGGATAGAGTACTGGGTCAGGTTTCTGGACTATCTTTGGCGGGGAGAGTATAATACGATAGCCACCAGCTCAATGTCAACGTACGGGGAGAACACTCGAGGCTCGATGCTCAAGCTCTTCGCCATACTTAAGGTCCGCGTCCTGGCAGGATGACCGCTCAGGCCTTCAGTCTTGCCCTTTACCCTCAGGCCGACTACGGGTTGGATAATTCTAGCGTGTTTTTGGATATAGGATCTGGGCGAGGGATACCATCCCTCTTAGCAGCACTGATCGTCCCCGGAATTAAAGCTTCACTGGGAGTAGAGTTCGACAAAAATGTGTAGGGTGTGGGCCGGGGATTGCCCTTGACCCCAGGGCCCTAGGTACTTCCTCTCGCTCCTACATCATTTTGAGACCCTGCAGGAGGTTCACGGTTTGGGCAGCGGTGCAACAGCCACGGGGAGGGGCTCTGGCCATGTACACCAATCGTATCAGTTCCTCCCTGGACGGCCTCTTCAGGAGTCGACTCCGACACAGTCCGAGGCGGCACCGCCCTTGGTGTTGAACACCCAGCCGTTGAACATCTACTTTAAACTGATGAATGGAGCAGATCTCACGCAGTTCGATCCTGTAAGACTACCGATCCTTCTCCTAAGGTCGAATCCATCTCTCATCCTCGCTGGGCAGGTGACACACATTTACTCCTTCGACCTGGCCATGCCCCCCAATTTCATCGCTCAATTCGTGCACCTATTCAACCAGTCCGTAACCTGTCGAGTGTGGGTCTCTTCAGAGAAGTTGTATCATTGGCACTGAGCCACTCGGTAGGTACGTGAGCTACCGATCAGACTTGGTGTCGAGCTTCGGGCTGAAGGCGACCATATGTGAGAAAGTCCTCATGACGATGACGACTAGTTCGGAGGATCACACAGCATACGTGTGAGTGAACAGATCGCTTATGCGAAGGATACGACCTTACTGGCAAACTGCTCGAGTGCTGTTTGGTATCATTGATAGCAGCAGTGATTCCCTCACACGGTAGAAGCTTGTGTAACGCATAAAGTGTACGATAAAACCTTTTCACCGATCATTGTCAAGGAGAGGCCCGACCGCCGTGTTATTGAGGCGTAGTGTAGTTTTCTCGAAGGTACGTCCGCGGGACCAAGGGTCGTGCGGAGGATACATATCTGACTCGAACAGAGGCAATACAATCGCTCTGTACTACGTTAAGAGTGAGGCTCAGGTGAATAAAACTGTGGGTGAACTCAAGATGAACTCGCTTTGTTATCAGAGAGCCCCGCTCCGATGACCCGGAGACGACGTGTATGCACCTCGTGCAGATGGCTACGCGGCCCTTGGACCAACAAGTTGCTGAACTGCAGGTACTAATGCGAGCGGAGTATTCTTGGCTGCACGGCCGCTCGGACGGGCATGTGGCTCTCGTTGCAGTCCTTGGCTTACGGTTGGTGGCACGGCGATGGTGCATCGTCAAAACGGCAGCGGACCTGCAGAGATAGATCATCACGGCACGGCCACCACTCCACCCTTGATGCAGGGATCACCAGTCGACGGAGGCGAAAACGTTAATTGAGTTTCTCTAGACATGATGTTGCGCGAGTAGTACTGGAATCTTAACTGGCTCCACATCGATCCGCCTATCAGAAAGAGTAGCGAATTTAACACCTGGTGCTACGCAGGGTATCCAGCGATCATTCACAGCACAAGTGCGTTCCATGTAACACCATCATTTCATGAAATTCCTGATAGAGTTACCGGCATGTGTACTGCTGCGACCCATATTTGTTAGCTAGCTGGTCTGTGGAGTGTTTGCCTGAGCAGTTGAAGAGCTGGTCTGAAAATTCATCGGGCACGGTTCGCGAGGGAGCGAATCCTGATAGGTCTTAGACCACTCAAATCAATGTTTTGTGTCAGAATGTAGTATCGCTCCTAAGGGTTTCTTGTATATATGTCATACCCGGGTGGTTAAGGGGGTGGACTTGAAGTTCACTGGACAAGGTCCATGTGGGTTCGTGCCTCACAGCAGTCGAAAGCATATTTTGGGTCAGAATTCTGTTGTGTCTCTCTAGAGTGTTGTTTTGTTTACAACCTATACTTGCGTCTGGGACGAGAGAATTCGGAGACCAGGTGAATCGCAGAGTGTTTGCCCGAGTGGTTAAGGGGGTGGACTTAAGATCCACTGGACACGGTCCGCGTGGGTTCGAACCCCACAGCACTCAAAAGAGATTTGTGAGTCGCGATGCTCTAGTATCTTCCTGAATGGGTTTCGTTTACAACCCATACTTGAGTCTAGGACGAGAGAAGCCAGCGACTGAGCGAAATCGCGGAGTGTTTGCCCGAGTGGTTAAGGGGGTGGACTTAAGATCCACTGGACACGGTCCGCGTGGGTTCGAACCCCACAGCACTCAGGTTCATCATCATTCTGATGGCTTGTGCGGCATGTCAGGAGTTAGCCCAGTCAAGGGCCATGCGCCCGTGAAAGCCCAGAAGAGTAGGAAACGAGCTATGTCTGTCGAGTGTTTGCCCGAGTGGTTAAGGGGGTGGACTTAAGATCCACTGGACGCGATCCGCGTGGGTTCGAACCCCACAGCAGTCAGAAGCGTTTTATGAGTTGGAATGCTCTAGTATCTCCCTGAAGGGTTTTGTTTACAGCCCACACTTGCGTCTAGGACGAGAGGAGTCGGAGACTGTTCGCCCGAGTGGTTAAGGGGATGGACTTAAGAACTTCTGGACACTGTCTGCGGGGTTCGAACCCCACAGCACTCATATACATATTCAGTATCAGTATCCTTATCTTGTAGTATGCGACTCTGTTTGCAATCCACACGCCCATACGGGACCAGAGGAAACCAGGACACGATAGAATCACAGAAGTTCATTTAGGCTAGGCCTTGAGTTCGAACATCACCACAGATTCATTTAAAGGAAACCAGAATGCTTACAGTCGTTGTTACTCGTAACGTGTCTTCAGCTTTGGTCTGTGCCTCCCAGCCCGATGCAGTCCGGGCCGTTGAGTGATCATCGGCCACTAGCCAATTTCCGCGCGGTTGTTGAGCAACACAACAGGCGACTAGATTTTGTGGACCGATCCCACACACAATTAACACAACCCTATGTATTGCCGAACAGCTGAACGGGCGCATAGTGAACGTCATCGCATGCATTATAGATTCGTCCTCTGCCGCCTGATCTCCTATGTGCATGAGCACGATGCGAACGGATGTTTCTTCCCATTCGTTCGCTGAACGCTCGGTGTCTTGCCGCTAGCGCCGATCTGGAAACCTGTCAAGAAACCGAGAACTGGGGATACAAGAACGCGATGTTTGGATGGACGGAACGTATAGCTCACACGATACCTCCCGATGATCCTCTCACTAGAAGATCCTTCGCCAATATCGACTCGCATACTCACCCCTGGGCGGATTAGCGGCCATCACGGACGATGTATGATGCGTGTCCACACTGGCAGAGTCGAGACCCCCTGCTGCTCCCTTGCTATTGGTGCTCACCGTGGAGTACTCGCTCACATCTGAATAACAGCAGTCACTGAATAACCCTCATTATACACGACAGAGCGACTGTGAGATGAGGCGCTTCCGAGCGATGTGCATTGGTCACAGCCAACCTGTGGGAGCGGGGGACCTACGTCGAACACTTTGATGGTTACGATGACCACCCTTCGCCAGGAATCTCTCGCCCAAAGCCAGGAAGGCGTTGTCGATGTTCAGGTTCGCACTCACGCAAGTTCGATATAACTGGGGAGAATCAGTTGCTCCTGGGTTCGCCGAATAAGTGAAGGCAAAACCGTCGCGAGCGGACGGGAGGCGATCATCACCTACCGGTATCCGAAGTTTCCGTGAGAGCGATTCAGCCTCTTGAGCCGTTACCACAGCCTGGTCTATCAAGTCAACCTGAGGATTTGGCACTCGTTTGATGGGACGGGGGGCCTTTGAGGACTCTACCCAGTCCTCAGAGACCTACTTTATTCTGAACTAGCAACATGACTATCTGCCCACATTCTTCAACGATCTTCTTATACCACGATTCTACGGCTTCAAAGGAAGCTCGGTCGACGGTGGAGAAGGCTATTATAGCCGCTCCGGCTCCCTTGTAGTACCTGACCTCCTACTCCCCACTAGAGCACACAACCTGCATACTCACCCTCTGGTGATGGCATCGTATTCCTCCTGGCCAGCGGTGTCCCAGAGAAAGAAGGTTAGCTCCTCCCCTGCAGGCTCTATCCACAACCGTTTCTCCAAGAAGTCCACCGCCAACGTCTTCTTGTATCTGATCAGTACCGCCCGAAGGAGATACTTTACTCCCGATGCTGCAGGTTGCGCTACTCCTGTGTGAAGACGCCCCTCGCGAACCGCGTAATCATTGAAGTCTTCCCTACCTGCCCGTTTCCGACTACGATGACCTGAGCGGATCCTGGATCGGGGCATGCTGGAGGACACTACCTTCATAGATAAATCCACATCCTCTTCAATCATGGAGACTATGCCAAGAGGTAGGGCAGCGAGAATAATCACTAGAAGATGGCCCATCCACCGCTCGCTGTGACAAACGCAATAGAGTTGGCGGGAGTGAGGAACGGCAGAGAATTAATATTACTACTATACCAACAATGGGACATTAACGAGGGCAATCGTACAAAGGTACACGGCGATCAAATGGAACTATTAGGGAGAGCCCCCCATCAATCCTGGCCCTTCTGATTCACTCTGAGACTCGCTACTCCAACCTGAGACAACAGACATCGAAGACTCTTCACGAGGTTCGCAGAGATAGTGAGACCTAGTACGGCCGTGTTTGATGGACGAAGATCGAGGCATAGCAGCGATACTACGGCCATCGCTGCTCGACTCCCACTACCTCCCTCATTATTGCCATGCTTCCGTCTATACATCTCCCGTTGCTTCCGTTTGTACAGCTCCAGTAGCTCCTCGACATCGGACTCCCCACCAGCCTCCTTAGGCCTCCTAGGCTTCCGACCTTCCCTGATAATCCTCTTTATCTGCTGGTACTGCCTGTACTCCGTGAAGAGGGAGAAATAGGACGTAGCCGCCGAAAAGATAAGCTAACCAAGATGTCCCGCTGGTCGACGCCGATTTCCCCTCCCAAGCTAGTTGGAGCTCTCTGCCTTCCCGAGCAACTCGTAGTCGCGGTACGAACCATTCCAAGACACGCCGTAAAAACCGGACGATTGAGTTCCGTACCTGATAGACCCTTTCCGTTTCCGAAGCAACTCTGACGAAGCAGTACCCCCGCGAGCGGGCCTGGTTTGACCGAAGCCTAAGACTTCGCTCCCCCAGCTTCTTATGACTTGCAGCACCATCCTTAGCCCTTCAAAAACGGCAGCGGACTCGGTGAGGAACCTACACACGAGCTGATGATGATACGATGAGGAATCCCGATCCGACTTCGGTTCAGAAGCAGTTCGGGTTGCAGACACCCGGGGAGACCATAGCGATCACCGACCTTATGATAGTAGTAAGGTTGATCTGCGGATGCAGCTCCTTGGGAGGAGTGGCTGCCGCGTTAGTGCCCGCTTGCTGCTGTTGCTGTGTGGCAGTCCCCAGTACTGGTTGTTGCGCTACACTGCTCGCCATCCCCAGGCCTCCCGCATACCCCCCTCCATAGGTTGGGTACATCCCAGTCGAGTAGGGATACCCTGTTCCCATCATACCAATGCCACCGCCCCCGCCGCCAAACATGACCGACAAAGTGAAGAGCTGCGAGATGATGATATGATGCAGTACACTTAAAAGTGGTTATGTACGCCCCCTACCAGCGCGATACGGCACAAAGTGATTAGAATGGAGAATTGATTGATGAACACAATGACCGCATAGGAGACATCAGAAGGAAACGCAAAGACTAGAAGGGGCGGTGGAAGGGATGATATCCACTGATGGCAATCTCAACTACTACTAACTCATAATACGCTTCTTGATATACCCCAACTACTTAGGTGTCTTGATGGTCTTTTCAGGTGTTTAACCCATACGCACGATACCCGAGGCGATGAGCTTATCCAAAGCACTTGCAATCTTAGGATCTTTCATGTACTGAAGGGACGCGAGGAGTGGCGGCGGAAGAGCTCCTAGATGCTACAGCATTACCTCCATAGCCTTCTGTGGGTTCTCCTGCATCTGCTGGAGCACTATGTTCATCTGGGGGTCCTTGAGAATCTTCTGGACCTCAGGATCCTGCATGGCGTGCCTGACAGTCTCCGGGTCCGGTGCACCCTTCGACCGGGCCTGCTCGTTGACCTACAACGTAATCGATAGAGTCGCAGAGGATTCCAGCTTGAATAGAACCGCTTGTACTACCTTAGCGAGAACTGCAGCCTTGCCATCCAGTAGCTCCTTATGGGTAGGATCGACCTCCAGACCCCTAATGAAGAGAGCAGATGACGCTGCAGCCACCAGCCAATGAGACACAGTACTTCTCATAATCCTCAAGTGCCTTCTTATAATCCTTCATCATGAAATGGACTGTTCCCTTACGGCTGTACGCCTTCACGAACTTCGGATCGATCTGAGTCGAGGGCCAGCATAATTATCGACCCAGTAAACAGCCAGACACCCTACCTTGAGGCAGTCGTCAAGATCACGGAGAGCATCAGGATAGGCCATGAGCTTGGTAAGAGCTGCTGCTCGATTGGAATACAACTTGGCGTCATTCGGGTTGCCTGAAGGTCCCGGTATCATCCTTCGGAAACCGCGAGGCTGTATTATTACGTTTGATGGCTTCGTCGTACTCCTTCTTAGCACCAGCATAGTCACGCGACTTGAAGCACTCATTGCCCTTCATGCGATGCTCATCAGCCAACTCAGGATTGATGTAAGCCTAGGGTGAACATAAGATACCCTCGCAAGCTCACGACTCAGGAACTGACTTACCTCCCTGTCGTGCTTTTCCTTCATGTGCTTGCACTCGTTGAGGGCGGCACGAGTATGGCGGTTGTTGTCCTCCGTCAAAGCCTTCTGATACATCTCAATGGCATCATCGAACCTAGAACAACCCATCACCACAACCCTTGCTCCCTCAGTGAAAACCGCTTCTACTACTTCTTCATGCGGACATAGCAGGTCGCCATCCTAACGTAAGCCTTGGCGCACTTCTCGAAGGAGGCCCCATCCTTAACAGCATCATTCATATCGTACCTACATCCGTGACTTTCAACCACTAACAGCCACGAGTGAGGTCTTGGCTCACCGTTTGGCAAGGGCGTCCTGGAGGAACTTGATGCACTCTTCGTACTTCTCCTCTTCTACCAACACGGCTGCCTTATTGTTATAGTAGACCAAGTCGTTCGGCTGGAGCTCTATTGCCTTATCATAGCACTCAATAGCCTATAACGATAACGAGCATGTATACTCCCATCGAGGGTTGTACTGCCGCCAGCGGTCACCGCTTCTGTGTTCTTCCATCATTACCTCGGCAAATTTCCGTTGTTTGTAGAGGGCATTACCCTTGGCCTTCTCGGCATCAGCTGCTGCTGAATCTCCCATTATTAGCGACAAAACGACGATAAATCTAACTTTAATCAATGCTACGCCCCACGCAACACAACTCTGGTCTACGATAATCGATTAGAATGGCGCGCGCGAGTCAGACAGCGCAGTTTGGTCGCCGGTGCACTGCGCTCAGGTAAGGGTGATTTCTCAGTTAATATCAAGTGATTTAACAATGTTATCGGAGGTTCCAGAGGACATATATTTCTCCATTCTGGAGTTCTGCGATTCTTTCGACCATGCTCGCCTTATGGCCTGCAATAGGGGCATGCTCAGCATCACCGCCAACTGCGCTTACCGACAATTTATAGAACTTTTCGACCCACCTAAGGACTCCCCAGTCGTCCCTCAAAGCCTCGGTGATCTGCTTACCATGGTCAACGTAGCTCGGCGCAGCACTGGAAGCTTGAAAGCCGCTCGGGATGCCTGTAACGTGGCAGCCTCCTACGGTTTAAACCAAATTCATTCGTCGCCTTATCGGCAATCGTAAATGGGCTTATGGCGCCTTATCCGGCGGCGCCCTAACGCTCGCTGTGAGAGGTGGTCATAGCGATACACTGGAGTACCTCCTGAGCGTCGTGAATCCCGTGGAAGTGTACTCCCTGGTGAACCCGTCGTGCAAAGCCTCGGTTCCGGTACCCGCGCCCTTGGTTGAGTGCGCTTCTAGAGCCACGCTCGTTCCGCAAGACGTGAGGACGGGGGAGATGGCTAAGCTGCTGTTAGAGTCGAGGGCGAACGTAGTGGGAGACCCTTCGGTCGAGCAGAACTGTCCTGTGCACCTACTCGTACGTAAGTGCAAGGACACTGAGAAGATTGAACTGAGTGAAGGCTACTTGTCAACTGCAAGGGTGATGATAAGATACCTCGCCAACCAGTGCGCCATCGACTACCGCCTTCCTGTAGTCCCAGCTGAGGGCCCCGGTTTCGAGCATCAGAGGCTAGTGGAAGTGGTCACCAAGGCGCTGAGCTCGGCATGCTACTGGCAAGACGATCTCCTGGTCAAGTGCATCGTCGAAGGTTTCATAGCCTATCAAGCATCCAGGCTGTGGCTGCGGTCCGCTATTACGGAAGTTCATTCCCAGACCAACAGCGAGACCCTCAATGCTAGTAATGGATACAGAAGTGGCACGCAGAGCCGCAGGAATCTCTTTTTGGAAGGCTCGCCTTCTCCCCTCTTCCTGGCTGCCACGGCACCGAGACCGGAGCGAGCGGAGAAGATGATAGGTTTGCTGTTGAAAGTGTGCGATCCAAACGTCGTGCTGCCCTCGGGTAAGAGCCCTTTGTACCTGGCCTGCGAGAATGGGGCCGCGGACGGGGTGATCAGGGTCCTCTTGCTCGGCGGAGCGAAGGTCGATACTTGCACTTGTACTGGTCGCAATGCTCTTTTCGCTGCGGTCGAGAAGGGTCACTTCGCTGCTGTGGAGACGTTGTGCAGTACTGGTAGATGTGTTAACTTGAAGCACATCACGCAGAGGACCAACGGTGGAGTGTCTCCCTTCATGCTGGCCGAGAACAAGGGAAGGCTACAGGTAAATGGGAATGCATGTACACGCACATGGGCTGCGCCTTTTGTCCGTTCGATAAAGCTCGTGAGCAGTGGCTTGAGTGCTGCGGAATCTAGCTCACGCGGGTTCATTTTCTGCCGCTCATTCGTGTTGCAATTCGCTCGTTCATTCAATAGGTTAATCAGTGGATGTGTCGTACGATAGCATTCCCTTTCAGATGATGTTGGCTATGCTCGAGGCCTATGCTAGAGAGGCTCGTATCTCACTCGACACGCTGGGTGAATGGGAGCCTGATGAACCCTTTGGTAAGCTGGCCTTCTCCGTGACGCACCCTTACCTCAATAAAATGTGCCATAAATACCGTGCGAAATTGGCGGCGCGGGCTGACCAACGGTTTGGTCGTGGGAGAAGTATGAAGAAGCTTACTAATGTTAAGGCTAGGCCGAAGTCAGCCGGAGCGAGTATCCGGCCGAAGCTGCTGACCCCCTAGGAGACTCTTACAGAGGCCCTTAATGACACCTAGGACTGCCGAGAGGGAGACAGCGAAGATGAATAGGGCGGCCGTCACACGTCTATTGATTGTGCAAGGGCTCCCCATGGCTGTGATGGTACTCCTCGTTGTTGTTAAAGGGAAGCTGTGCTTGGTTATCAATTAGAAAAGGATAGGCAGGGAAGGGCGGCCACGTGCGGGAATGCCGAGTTCATCCATCGAACCAGCGCGTCGTCTGATAGGAATCTTTTCTGCTGTTGGCCCTTGTGCCATCGAATCCTCCTGCGGGGCAGTGTGGCAGAACAATTTCACCAATCATTGATCGGCAGCCAGTCGCGGGTTGGCGCTCTCACGTTCCTGCCTCTTACGGGGCCACAAGAATACAATCCTGCCACGTCCACCACCCTACGTCCAGGGATTTGTGAGGACCTCTGTGCTTCCAATGAGCTCTGCCGACGCTGAGGCGTTCGAAAAGAAGGTTGATGAGATCAGCTCACAGATCAACGGTTTGATCCAAAGGCACGGTGAGGCGTGCACCAAGACACTCTTCCGCATTTCTCGATAGCTGTGGATTTGGGGCAGGTGACGGTTGATGATGTCGACCGGAAGATCCAGCATCTGCACAACGCTGATTCTGTGAAGGTGCGGGAGGCTGCTGAGAAGGCTGAGGCTCTGAGGTAGCTCTGCTGTGCTGGAAGACAGTGGTGCCTGGGTACCCTCCTTGTGGGTGCGACATAGTCGTCGCCGCTACAGAGGTTGCTGATTGTGGTCAGGAAATATGGAAGACCTGGTAAAGGCAACAGCGAGGGCTACGTGCTTTTCTGCAAGAAGTGCTTCACGGAGTACGTTGGTGAGGTCGAGAGTTGCGGAAGATGTGGTAATAAGAAGCTGATGGCGAGAAAGGAAAGGCTGGAGGAGCTGCACGCAAAGGTGAGACGTCTCACTCCAACAACCCTTACTTCCTCGGCCACTGGCACGCTAATCCGCATCACCGAGTGACCAACATCCCCGTTGTAGTTAATGGTGTACTGCGGAGGACAGCCCCGGGTTATCTCGGAGGCTTGCCACAATAGGAGTCAACCTGACCGAGCTGGCCGCGTCTGCTGCGTTGAACTTGCTCCCTTAAGAGACCTTCACACTGTGCTCGTCGCAACGGGCTTACCGATGGCTCTGCTCCATCGACCTCTGGAGGTTACGAAGTGATTCTTGAGTGCATTGGCAGGTTGAGAACCTCCAAAAGGAGAACGCAGCTCATGCATGGAGGAAGGATAAGTGGGAGCGTTGGCTGAAGAGCCGTCAGCTGGTGCCGAAATCGAAGGTCATCAACTACCAAAAGTGGGAGTACTGGGAGCCGAAAACTGACACTGAGGAGGAAGGCAATCACGGCGTGGCGTGGGAGTGGTCGTGTCACGCTGATGCCCACCAGGCGACCCGATCGTCCCTAATGATGATCCCAACTTCAAGGCCTTGGAGCAGGACATGAAGGAGCGGAACAAGGCTCGGGTAAATCGAGCTATGACAGCACGAAAGTGAGGGAGGGCCGACTTGTATGAAAGCGCTGAGTGCCTCTTGATGCCAAGGCTTCGGGTCTAGTAAGAATAGTTAGTATCGAGTTGTATTCATATCGTGTTGTTCGACGGTATTGGACAGCAATTATCGCGCATAGGTGCAAGGATAGAGGCAACGCCCTTTTGAAGAGTGGGGACTTCGTCGGTGCTATTGAGGAGTATGAGAGTGGACTCGAGTTCCAGAGAGATAATAAGGCCTTGTGGACGAACAAGGCTTTGGCCGAGCTCAAGCTGGGCCGCTTCGAACAAGCGGCCGATTCCTGCTCGAAGGTGGGTAGACGATATCACCCTTGGATTCCGGTCGGTTGGCGGTGGCCTCGGTTTCTAGTGTAGTCGTAGGTGTTGGAAATGGTTGAAATATTCGAGGACGGCTACTCGCAGTCCGCCGATGCCTGCACCAAGGCCCTGTTGCGGCGGAGTATGGCCTTCCAGAACCTCAGGCGATGGGATGCTGCAAAGTACGTCGACTTCCGCACTCAATCAGGGGATCGTTCCGGGAGGAACGTTCGAAACTGAGTGCCGTGGAATCTTCCAGGTGCGATGCGGAGGAAGCGCTGAAGCTGGGGGTGGCTCCTGAGGAAGCGCAGTCGGCCATCGACTTGTGCGACCGTCACTTGCGTGAAATCAAGAGTACACGAGTAAAGGAGGGGGATGGGAAGCCTAGCCAGGACCCTTTGAAGAAGGCCACGAGTGAGGTACGAATGATATGCCTCTCGTGCTAGTACCCCACTGCCCATCTCCGTGACAGACCATAGCGTCGTTTTTGTTGGAGGATGGACGGCCACCGTTGGGCAAGATAAGTGATTTGGATGAGTCTGCGATCCTTGCAGCACTCTCTATCGATGCAGAGTCTCTGAGGAAGGTGAGCCTCCACAGCGCAGCGCAGTCAGCTGTGCCGCATCCTACAGCAGGTAGTTCACTGCGGTGGTCTTGACAACCTGCTTGACGATCTGTCAAGGGCGGCCCTGCTGCACAGGAACGCCAGCATCGAGGACCCTGACGAGCTCCGAAGCATCGGGCTGCTGCGATGCCTCCGACTCTTGGTCCGAATATGCGAACTGTCGGACACAGCTTGCGAGGTCTTCAGTGGTAAGGCTGGGGCCCACATTGGACGACTTGTGCAGCTTATCAAATCCAAAATCCGCTGCGGGAGGTGTGTAGCCCTGATGGCCGAGCTATCAACCAGGCCGGGCCCTCGGAGGCAGCTGCAAGAGGCTCTCTCTAGAGACAAGAACAGTGAGGTGCTGGACACCATCGTCCGCAGGGTGGCCTGTCGTAAGCGGTCCTCGAGCCTGGCGTCCATGTGTGTACTGGCCAACTGTGCTACCAGCTGCCAAGGATTGCGCTGCTATCTTCAAAGCCATGCTGAGCTGTGCCGGTGTCTTCCCAAAAAGGTCGCGGACGCTGCAACGGCGGAACAAGCGGCCGGTGTCATCTGCAACGTCGGTGGTGAAGCGGTGGCCAGCTCATGCGCACTGCCGTTGCTGGAGGCTTGCAAGAAGCAAGTAGACGAGAAGTCCACGATGGCGGTCCTTGGCGCATTGCAGAACTGCTGCACAGTCTCCACTCAGGCTGCGCAGCACGTTGCCGAGCAGGGCCAGGCAGAGGCTATCCTGTGCGACGTTGCCCGCCGCCAGCCACGTACTGTGGGGAGAGTTCTTACCATCCTTCTCCGACTGGCACAACTTGTGAAAGGAGGCGTTCAACTCGGCAACGACTCCGAGTCGGTTGTGCTGGCCGAAGGGATCTTGAGCGATGCGACTGACCCGTCTTTGTGCGATCCGGCACTCAGGCTGCTGTGTCATGCTGTGAAGCAGGATACGTCATGCCTGACTCCTGGGCTTGTGCGTGCGGCGACCGAGCTCCTGCTGAAGTTCCCTCCGCAGGGCTACGACGATCGTGACAAGACTCTCTACATGCTCCGCGGTAATGCGTGCCTCGTTATTGCCGCGGCAGCTGACTTGACTCGCGCTGGATCGAAGCAGTACGAGGGAGATCTGGTCAGGGCCGTCGTACCTATGCTCGAGTGCCTGAGGAAGCAAGACCAGGCTAACGCTGGTAGCGCCTTGGCCAAGTGCTCTATGGCCAGCGAGAAGGCCAAGGAGGTACTCAGAGAACAGGGCGGCCTCGATACTTTGTGGAAGATGCAAAGCAAACTTCTGAAAACACCGGGTGCGGGAATGGGAAGGCCGTGACGGCGACTGGGGCGATTGTTATGAGATGATAGCCTCGTTGCGTCCCATGCTTGGCTGTGTTGAATTTCATAGAGGTCTTGGTTGAGTTTGGATCGGGGACGGGTGAAGTCGGATTCTTCGTCAGAAGTTATCCTTCCATGGCTGATGGTCAGGAGCATCCCTAGACGGCGGGAAGTAACTGCCGAGATTGACTTCACGTACTCAGCGCTGGCTGATGTGGACGAGCCGCTGAGCCCCGCAGGAGTTGGCAGGAAGCTGGACGCCATGGGCTTTGGCAGCTTCCAGGTTGCAGTACTCATTCTGTGCGGAGGTAGGTATAGCCCTACTTGGGCTGGGGACACCGCTGGCCGCATCCTAGCTCGAACTGATTCGGATAGACTTGTCCCTCCGTTAGAGCTCTCTGGTCTGTCAGGGCGTGTTGTTCTCCGAAGGGAGCCAGCTCATGGTCATGGGACCTGTAGCCATGCTCTTGGAGGACCACTGGAGTCTGCCACCGCTCACCAGAGTTTTGCTAGCGTCCACCATCCACCTGGGATATGCGTGTGGTAGGTTACCTCTATGCTCTTCCTTACTGCCGTGCCCATGGTCTGTCTCCTTCAGGATGCCTTCTCTCCGGGCTTATCGGAGACCGCCTAGGCAGGAGGCCCTGCGTGCTCATGTCCTACCTTCTGACGGGGGCGTTTGGCTTTGCCTGCTCAACCGCTTCGACTGAGGTGAAGGTTTTCAATCCGTTTGTGCTACCGGGATTTTCGCAACTCTCAGGTAGTGATGCTGGCGTATCGGTTTGGAGCAGGGGTGGGATGCGGCCTTGGGATACCAGCGGTGTTTGCCCTACTGGCTGAGGTGTCCCCCTCCAAGCACAGAGCTGAAGGGCTTATCATCATGGCATCGTTAGGTCGTCCTCGGAGAGCTCTACGCCACCGCTGGTAGGGTAGGGTGGCGGTCAGCAGCGTCGCTCCTTCTTGGTCGCCGAGGGCAATCTTCCCTCCTGTTCCGTTCACGAGACCATATGCGCAGCACCTCAATCACCACCTACGTTACTATTCAGGGATATTATTCGTGGATCCTCATCTCACTAGGAGTGGTGACCACTGTGACATCTACCTTCTCAGCGTCATGCAGGAGGCAGGGCATCAAGTATGATAGCTCCACGTTTCGCTACCCGGACTACGTCTTCTCAGTCTTGAGTTCACACGAGATCGTTCAGGTATGCTCGTGGAGGACCCTGTTGGAGATAGCTGCGGCGCCGTCCCTGTTCATGGTCATGTTTGCTCTTACCATGCTATGGGAATCACCGCAGTTCGTCACCGTCCGACACCGCGACTATCAGGAAGTGAATAGGATCTTGAAGACGGTGGGAGGCCGTTCTCTGAGCAATTGAGGGCGCGACCAAGGGTTCGGTCAGGTCCGAAAGTCCAACGGCGCGTATAATGTACCTGTACGCTTCACTCCCGACTCGAGTGTCGTCCAGGAGCAGCCCTATGTGAGTAAAACACCTGAACAGTGCCGCTTGGCCAGTTCTCGTCAACCTTAGACTCTCCGACCAACCGCTGCCCCTCGGGACGTGTCTGCATTCGCTACTATCACTGGAAGACACTACTCTGGAACAGTATGGACGATGATTCTGGTCACCGCATGCAAGGACTTCGGCCTCTATGGACTTGCTTACATTCTGCCGCAGTAGGATGCTAACCCCGACAGGGGTCTTCCCGGATACGATCGGTTTCGGGCTGTAGGTATTTCCGTGGTGTTAAGGGCCTGTCATTGGGACTGCAGCTGGTGATATCAAGCTCTCTGGCTATCCCTGGTGAGCCTCTCATTCGTCGTTGTGTGCTCATTAATCACAGTAGTTCTCTAACAGGTGCATTTCTTGCTCTCCTATTGGGAAGCTATCGCGGAGTGGGACACGTCACTGTCACGCAAGCGCTTGGGTTCCTTTGTACCGTCTGTGGCCTGGGGATGCTGCAGCTCTCTTACATGCCCGGTAGCCTAGCGACTGCAGTAGTTGTCGTAGTCAGCATCTCTTGATCAGACTGGATGGGTCCCGTCTCCGCCTACGCGCTGAGAGGGTTGGTTCTAGGATACTACGCGGTGGTGTCCACCTATACCGCGGAAGTCTTCCCTACTAATTGCCGTACGACCGCGATCGGGGTCATCTCAGCTATAGGTGGGCTTCGTAGAACCCTCTTGGAGACCCTCTCACGCTTCTGCATCTGCAAGATATTTCCCAAGGCAGCCCTCTGATTTTTCAGGCCGCTTGGGAGCGGTGGCGGCTCCCCTCATCCTTGAGCTTTCGAAGCAAGACTCTCGGCAGACACTTGACGCATTCATCACCTTGCTCATCGTCTTTGATGGTTGCTGCGATGGCAGCCAGCGGCATCAATCTGATTTGGTAAGCGGAGTCCCGTCCCAAACTGCCTGGGCACGGCCAGCGTCACCTTCGTGTCTCACAATGTCATTTTCCTTTAGGGAAACGAAGGGGCTTCCCCTGGTGTCTGTGAGTCCAGAAGAATCTTCCGCCGAGCTCGACTACACCTCACAGCAGAGAGTCGCAGAAGCGCAGGCCTTGCTCGGTGGCAACGGGCGTTCTGATAAGAGAACTACTTCGTCGTATTCGAGTGCTGCTACAAGCAGCTGCTCGATTATCCAAGGAGCATGAATATGCTGATGTTACTACTACTGCCGTACTAAAGCACCAATATCGTGGTGGTGTAAAAAGTGCTCGCTGTGTTGGGTTCAGTACCGATTTGCAGTCTTCTCGCTACGCAACAACCGCGCCACTGGCCAATGCTATGGTTACTCCCCTACTAACCCATCATCCAGTCAAGAGCAACCCGATCACGAATCTTAACCCACGCAACTGCTGCTCTGAGATCATCCGAGCTTCGGATGATTATTAGAGTCAAACAACCTCAAAGATTTGGTTGGAAGGAGAACAGCAGAACATTCACGAAATTGCTGTGCTCAGTCCGTAGTTTGCCGAGCGGCTGAGGGTTCTGTTTCGGTTAGTTCTCGTTTTGGCTCCAGCGTATGGAGTTCCGCCTTCCGGAACTCCGGCATTCTCCTCGCGTCCCTCCACAGCGTCCTACGGCTCTCCGCAGGCCCCTAGCGACCCCCGTCCTTCGCGGGGCCCGGCGGCCACGGACAGCATCACCTCGCCGAGTGATGGGCTAGTGGGGTGACCACCGAAGCTTAACCATCGTTGAGCATTGACGTTCATATATTTCCTCATCATTAAAGACTTTCTGTGGGATCTTTCGAATCACGCTTGTTTGAAAACCCGCGGTCGAACGTGTTCAGAATCTCAATATCTCTTCAGCCGGTGACCGCGCCATCCTCACGATCACCAGGCCAATCCCGGGCCACATCAATTTTCAAGAACTCGACATCTGCAGGGGGATGTTATCCAGTCAGAAGGCGCTGCTAGGCAGCAGCCGCTGAGGGACAGAGAACAGGAGAGAAAGTGGGACAACATGCACTTGCTTAGCTCTTAGTGATGGGTTGAATCACACACTTGACACTTTACTGCGGCCCCTACTGTTGAATAGAGGCTGCTGAGCATGCAGCGTTGTACGCCTTGAGCTGGTCAGAGCCCGCGAGGAGGAACTGTTGGTGGAGTTGAAGCACGTTATGGAACGACTGAGGGATGTGATTGCTGAGAAGGACTCGCACATAGCTCGTCTGAAGGAGAGAGTAACGGAGGTGTCCCTGCCCTCAGCAGCCTTGCTTTTTTCGAGATAAAACTACTTTCTAGAGAGGGCGAGCTCCGGAAGTCGTACAAGAGGAATTCCCAGGATGCCAATAGACAGTGAGCGTCTACAACGGGGCCGTGTTACCGTCCGAACCGCAGTTGAATTGAACAATTAACAGTTGTTGACGAGTGAACAATTGTTCACTCGTCCAATTGAACATCCTCATTGTTCCTATAATTTCCCAAAGCTTCTTCTTTCACAGCGAAATGTTGGGAGATTCTCCCACCGAAACCTATTCAGAGTCCTTCGGTGGCGCTGCTGCTGGGCAATCTTGAATACAATGCTTCTAGGATGTGACATCCTGGATGTCCAACATGACTGCACCCTGCGCTTGATCCCGGGGTTGCTACAGGGCTGGCAAAGGCGCTACTCTCAGACTTCACCTCCTCACCGAAGAACTCGAGAAGCAAGCAGCTTCGTATGCATCCCTGAGGGCTCGAATGGACAGGGTTCGCACGGAACGGGATAGGGCACAGGATATGGTGAGGGGGCAGGACTGCCACGAGCGGTATGAGAGACACGCTATTCCCACGTGAAGGTTGAGGTGTTGAAGCGAAGACACGAAAGAGCTGAAGCGCTGCCGCTGGTAGACAAGGCTGGTACTAAGGACGTCAGGATCGGACCAGACGATGATGATGGCTGTGACGAAGATATCGATGCACTGCGCATGCAGGTGATACCGTCCGATGGTTGTTGCCGCGTGTTATCGGGCGGGGCACAGCGGTAACGTAGGTGAGCCGGTACCGAGTCGAAGTAGAGATGCTGCGGCGGGCAACAGCTGGGATGGATATGAGGATCGTTAATGAACCGGGGTGCAGTCCACAGTTGCTATCTGTGCCAGTGTCTACGAGTAAGCTAGCTGATATTTTCGGATGTCGGGAGTCAATCAATCCAGTTGGCAGCTGATGCTGTTTAGTTTGTGGATATGATGCCCCTTTACGAGATACGCACGCCGACAAGGAGCAGGCAGCTGGTGGAATTGGAGCAATGAGCACGTGCAGCTTCGATGAGGATGGTGCGGCTCTTGAGGAGTTGAGAATGACTGTATCAAGACAGAGCCGTCGTCATCTCAACACTCGAGGATGACTTAGCTGCGGTAAGCTGGTAACGGCCAGTTGATTTGCGGCAAGAATCCACTTCCTGAATCGCCACGAAGTCGAGCTGAACTACGCCGTCGGGCTGCTAGTCCGGCAGTGCCCTGCTGAACGGCATTGCCAGGTGTTCGCTATATGATCCATAAACAATTCATGCATCGGCTCGAGTGACCGCTGCAGTCGGATGTATTCCGGTCATCGCACCCTGTCCCCCTCTCGCGTGTCTGGTCCCGAGTCGAAAGCTAATTCTCAGGCAGTACGCGAACTGCATGAAGCCAAGGGAGAGGAGGAGCGCGGCTGCTCGCGCCGACCGGAAAACCATTCGTCCTTCGACGGCGAGATGGCTCGTCTGCACAGCCAGGTAGAGAAGTACCAGCTGCAAGTTTTCTCCGATCTCCGGCATGAGTAGAACAGAATTATAGCTTGGAAAGGACCTTCGAAGCATCCATGTTATTGCTCGCTTGTCTATTGCTTTGAACTCGAACGAAGCAATGCTCTCGTAGATCGCGATCCTAGAAGAAAGGCTGGCGAACGTGGAGCACGGCACAACGGGTACGAGTGGCAGCCTCGTCAGTCTGCATCGACACGCTCGGTGTCGGTTGCGGCCTCAGCGAAGATCGATGCTTCGTCTTTTTGCACCGCCTGTGAAGGCTACAAGGCAGAAGTTGGAGCTCTGCGGGAGCAGCTCTCTGAAGCTGAGGGAGAGGTGGAGATGCTGAGGATGCAACGAGGGCGCAGCATGATAGAAGTGGGGCTCGGGAGGGACGTCAGGGACCCGACTAAGACCTCAGGTAGAGATGTTGAGGAATCACGAACCTTCGAACGAGCCAAGCTGCTCCAATGAGGTATGACCAGCTCTGGAGGAGGGCCCAACCTGTCGACTGGAGAACGCGGAATAGTCGATCAGCCCTCGGCATCATTTTCCCTGCCTCAGCAGCCCTCGAACAGCAGCAGCAGCAGCAGTGGTGAGAGCAGAGACGATGAAGAGAGTGAGACAAGCGCCTCTCTCATATCGTGCTTAGCGCATCGTAGCCCGCGTCACTGGGTGCCTCTGTACAATGGCCTTCCTCCTGGGTTCCCTTTGCAGGATCGAATGAAGTTGAGCGGCTACGGAACGAAGTTGACGACAAGGATGCCCAGATTTACAAGCTCGAGATGATTAGAAGGGCGCATTCGCTGGAGGTGGGAACAAACAATCGGCGGACTCTGATGCATGTCTCGCAAACTATTCGCGAAAAATCAGCGGGTGTTAAGCACATAGCTCCCGTTGTGCATGGCGATGCTTCTATTGTACTGTAGATTACCGAGACCTCCCATATCATAGAGGGGTTACGGCAGGAAGTGGCGGTTCTGAAGAAGAGTATAGCGGATAAAGAGGCGCAGGTTGGCTCGAGAAACTGCCGCTTTCAGTCCAGCGATAGGTGCGTCATGTTTCTATGGGCTTTCCCAGATACAGGTGTTGGAGGTGCAGAAGACCACACTCAGCGCGGAACAGCAGGGAGCTTCGGATGCAGTGGTGAGAGGGGAGAGTAGCGGATGACCGTGGAGCTTGATAGTCGTGGCAGGGGTTGTTACAACGAGACGAAGATCCTGCACGCCTGATGCAGGTAGGAGAGGTTTTGAACTCCTCGACGAGCCTGATGAGTGTTGGCAGGCTGAGATTGGCAAGCTGAAGGAACAAGTCGGGCAGCTTACAGCGGACGCAGAAATAGGAAAGCTGAAGCTAATGCTAGCGGAGCGAGAAAAGGAGTCGCTCGCGGAGGATTTGAGACGGGCGGAGGTGCGTCGCCGCCGCAAGCCCCTTCCCTGTATCGTGAGAACAGGATCGTGTGAGGGTTGATAAGTCGTACATGCAATCGTTGCGAGCAGCTATCGAGTGTATGAGAGGGAGGGATGCCGAGTCCACAGTGAGCTTCATCCCGCCTACGCAGCTTCACGGCAGAGTATTGGAACTCAGAGACCGAGAGAGCCTGTTGGTGTTCGCGAGAATCGCGGACATGATGGCGTGTAAGTGAGGCCATGTCCTGCTAGCTATGATATTCTGTCGTTTCTTCGCTCGAAAGGCGCGCCCGCGACCAGTCAGTTTCGCAGTGCCCAACTTCTACTGTCTAGCGTCTTGTCAGCTTGCCCCAGCCCACTACGATGAGTGGAAGATGTTACGACAGAGCGGGTTCTGCAGAGTACGTGAACTGCTTGCTGCATAAAGCAGCAGCTGATCGGTGGGATTGTAGATCGAGCTGAGAGGAAGGAGTCGTTCCTATCATAGGTCCTCCGTTGTTCACGGACCCGTCGAGGTGCTTGCTCCCGACGATTCTCGGCAGGAAGAGGTACCTGCTGCGAGGCAGTACGCACGCTACTTGCTCTCCAAGGCAGCAGCTGCTGGACACTTTACCCGCAGTTGAAAGATACCATTCATCGTTTTACCATGAACAATTTGGCCAACGCCGCATGCTCATGGTGTCATCAACTTCGATGAGTTTTCTGCATGCCTTCGATTTCGATTTGTCTGTCGAGGACCGAATCGAAATGTCCACCCGAGGCATTCGCGGCGGTTGGGGGGGGATTCTCTTTAAATCATCGCCAGAATGTTGATTGGGTCCCAACCTGCTGCTATGGCGGGTTCAAGGTTTTTACTGGTGCATACTGTCTTCCTATTCGCTCTCAGAGTCATCGCAGGCAAGAACTGTGTTTGGACTCCTCGTCGCTTCGTCAAGCCGGTCGGCTCCTCTCTTCTCCCCCCAGCAATGCCTCGGCCATCGGTGCAGCTTCTCCAACCTCTCCTGGCCACCGAGTCACTCGTGGCAATCGAGGATCTTGTGAGTGTTACAGCAGCCTCCGACCCTCTGCTGAGTGTATAGCAGGCTTCCCATGAGCGAGAACCCTATACAATAGCCACTGCCCACCTTTTGCTCTTCGTGTCTCAGTGGCTTTGCCGCAGGTGGGCCTGGCTGAGTCGCGAGTGACCTCCTCATTGTGATAGATGCCGGAAAATTGGTTCCAAGCGAATCGGCGGCGTCCGCAGCTCGCCGCTCTCCGATTGCTTGGTTGGCCTGCTCAGGTAACTACGTTTTCTTTCGTGCATTCTACAACTCGGAGAAGGACAGCCTGGGACTCTACGCAGCGCCGATTTACTCTCTTGTTAGAGGGGCCCTCGCACTGGGTTTAGTCCCCATCATTTATTGGACCAGCCGGCCGCGTCTAGGGCAGGTAACCCACTATCGCTAAGCTCGCCCGTTTCATCCAGACTCCCGTTGCACACAGATTTTCGCTGTGCCCACCGCAGAGCAGAAGGCAGCAGTCATTGAGGGAATAGCCGGGTATTGTCTTGCATGGTTCCACTCGACCTCTTCCGATGTTTCTCAGAGCGCTCCGACAGAACCTCATTCCCTTCGGCCTCATGTTCACTGAAGCAACGAGCGCAGGTAGCCCCGAAGCGTGTCATTCTCAGAGGACGATATTAAGATTCATCCACTGCTCTGCAGCGTGTTCTCGCTTGCGGCACAACCCACTGCTAGGTATTGTCCAGCCCTTTGTGCCGATTGGCTCGACTATGATTGCGCTAGCCATGGGCCTGGAGAAGGGCAGTAAGCACAAGTCGGTTTGGGTGAATTGCAGCCGCGAACCAATCTCGGCATGGGAGTCGCGATCAGATACGCCTCAATCCTCCTGGGTATCGCCGGCGTCCTCGTAGCTGGTCGCGTCTATGCGATCCACGAGCTTGATGTCGGCTTCCTCATGCTCTTGGGAGTTCCTCTCACCAAGGCCGCACAGGTTGGCTAATTTCGGACTGAATTCTCTCGTCGCCTTGCTGAGGCTTCCTATCCAGCTAACGGAGCAACGTGTAGCCATGACACACATAGAGCGTGCCGCGCTCCACATGCAGCAGCTACTCGTACTCGCCGTCTTTACAGCTGTTTTGGTGTACGTCGTTTTCCGTGGTGACACGTCGAATTTGTGGTGAGCAGTCCACCAAGATATTCCCGGTGTAAGTCTCCTCTACTTAGGTCCTATGTCTCGAGAATGGGAGGGGTCGGCTGGGCGTCCATCGCTTACTCAGTGATATTCGTTCTGTTGATAGAGTGGTGGATACAACTGAAGGCTGTCAGAGTGATCGGCCCGGTCACGGTTGGACTCTACCAAGTCGGGTCTCATCGGTTCGCGGCTCTCGTGAGAAAGCTGATGCCTGTCTCCTCAGGTTCTCCAGCCGTGCTGTTGTTTTTTACTTTGTCATATTATTCTTGGGGAAAGTTATCACGTCCATCAGTTGATAGGAGCGGCACTGATGATCCTCGCCTTAGCCGTTCACTGCTATGGCCAGTTCGAAAGATATGCTGATGGAGTAGGGCATCACTTTGGAGCACCGTGGAGCAGGGGTTTGATGGCGAATCAGGCTCTCCAGCAAGGATCCTTCAACGGAAGAAATCGTCGAGTGGTGCCTTCACGCCTCCAGCGAGCCACAGTAGCCGACGCTAGTTCGAGGCAGCCACGGAAGATTCGTGCCGGACAGCGCGCTGCCGACCGGTATATGATATGCTCTGTTGGCATGATCCATTGGCCTCTTGTAGAACTGAATGGTGGTTTTGTTATACAGGTCAATGAATTCGTATGAAACTCTGCGGCTCAGAGGAACACGCATAGCCGGACCACCCCGCGTGCTGCTCGGGTGAGATGCGACTGTGCTAATGCAGAGCAATACGTCCGCGCTACTCATCCCCGTCTCATCTACGCAGCACCGCCTGGCGATGATTCAAGACCTGACTCTTGTTCGCCATCAATCACTCCGTCAGAATTAGCAAACACAATTCAAATCCTGAGCTGCTGTAGTAAGTGTGAGGGATTACTACCCTCGGCAAGAAGCTTCCACTTTGACAACACAACATCCCACTAGATTGTGTAATTTTAACCAATGTTTTATTAGTATGCGATGATTCGCGTGAAGTATGAATGAAATAATCCCCTGATTGGACATCAGGAAACTACTCAGAAGAATGCCGATGATAAATGCGCATGTCGAGGCGCTGTATATGCTGCAGGAAACATTAACAACTTTGTTAAAGAGCAGCGAGCCGGCAAGTAATTATCCAGTTGAGTAGGGAAAAGTATCATTAACAATTCTTATCTATTCCGAAACAGTAAGAGCGCCAGGCTGAGCGGCTTCATATGCCGACAAATCCCCGACTGGGGTGAAGTAACAGAAAATGGGATAAGATAGATACAATAGACCGATGATATAAGTCAACAACAACCCCAACACAGTCACACGGTGTTTCTGAGAGCGAGGGATCACATGGTGCATCATGATGACCTTCTGCAGACCTTGTCCAAGATGTGCGATGAAGAAGCAGACACCCAAGAGATAGAAGATAACCCAACCGAAGCTGGAGAACATCTTCTTAGTCATGAGATACAGATCCTTGAACTCGACAACCTGGCAAGAGGTATCGTCCTCGGCGCAATAGAACGGGTACATCCACTTCGCGCGGAATCTGTAGATGGGAGCATGCGACTCGCGGACGAACCTCAATTGGGTAAGATGCACAATGAGGAAGACGAGAAGGAAAATACCAGTGATTGGCATCCACAGTTGATCAAGAGGCATATGAATGTTCTTGAACTTGAAGGTTCGCATCAATGCAACGACAACGTGCATCAGACCACAGAGCAAGAGATAGATCTCAACAGGAAGCATCAACGTACTCCACACACAAGGGTGATTGAGGAAATACGCATAAGCGTTGAAGTGGATGGCACCGAAGAAGAGATGGATATTGCCAAGGGCATGAATGAGGACGAATAAGCACATGAACATAGCAGGACGAGTGACACCGGACTTATCATAGGGTTGCTTGAAGTTCTTTACAGAGAATATAGTAGCGCATATCTCGTAGATGAAGAGCCAGGCGATATAGCAGATAGCAGCGCACCACTCATAGACTGTATAGCCCATAGCGGGACCAAGAGGACCGTACTTGTTAGCTGTGTTCCTGTCAGGACCCCACCATTGCTCGTTCACAAGGAGAGGAGCACTCAAATCATTGGACACTGTGCCAGTTGTTGCAGTGGCAGTAGACGCACCACCCATGACGGATCCAAGAGCACCGAGATAGTATTTTTTACCAATGGTACTCAAAGTCTTCGCATCATGGATCATGTTGTACTGAGTTGAGCCGTCCTGACCGGCCTTACCCATAATGGCAGCAGCTCCACCGGGATGGATCGGAAGCCAGTCGGTAAGATCGTAGACGCCATCGTTGATGATCATCCAGCAATCCTTCTCTGTGTTGTGCTTGGCGACCTCTTCTGCGCTCAACACCTTACCACCTGCAGGAGCACTGGCAGCGGCGGCTGGAGCAGCTCCAGATCCGAGGGGTCCGAGCTCGAACGGCTTTCCGTACTTTTCCATAGTACCAGCCGGGTGAATCATGTTCCACTCGTCCGAGGCATCCTTACCAGCGTACTGCATGATGACAGCCTCTCCACCAGGATGGTGAGGAAGCCAGTCAGTAACGTTGTAGACCATACCATTGACAATGATCCAGCAGTCGTCCTTGGTGTTGTGCTTTGCAACCTCCTCCTCAGTGTAACCAGCAGGTTCGGGAGCGGAGACTCCGCCAGAACCGAGAGGACCAAGTTCATAAGGCTTGCCAAACTTCTCCATTGTGCCAGCAGGGTGAATAGAGTTCCACTCATCAGAGGCGTCTTGGCCAGCGTGCTGTAAGATGATATCGGGTCCACCAGGATGCTTGGGTAACCAGTCAGTAACATTGTAAACCTTGCCGTTGACAACGATCCAGCAATCGTCCTTGGTAGTGTGCTTAGCGACCTCATCCATGGTGAGAGCGGGAGTACCGGAGGGTGCTGCTGCACCGCCAGAGCCGAGAGCACCGAGCTCGTAAGGCTTGCCGTACTTCTCCATGGTGCCCTTGGGATGAATAGAGTTCCACTCATCGGAGGCGTCTTGGCCAGCGTGTTGCAAGATGATGTCCTTTCCACCGGGATGCTTCGGCAACCACTTAGTAACATTGTAGACCATGCCGTTGACGACGATCCAACAGTCATCCTCAGTAGTGTGCTTAGCGACCTCCTCCATAGTCAGGGCCGGTGTGCTAGCGCCGCTTCCCATGGCGTCGCCCAGCTTACCGACGATGTACTTGCCACCGTAACGCTGAAGGACCTCGGGGCTATGTATCGAGTTGAATGTATTAGAGGCATCCTTCCCTGCATACTTGACGATAGCCGCTTCTCCGCCGGGATGCTCAGGCAAGAACTTGGTGACATTCATAACATAACCGTTAACAACGACCCAGCAATCCTCCTTTAGTGTCATGCTTGGCCACCTCGTCCATCGTGAGTCGCTTGACGCTGCCAGAAGGAGCAGCAGTCTTCTTAGCCTTCGTCTTCAAGTCACCAACGAGATACTTCGACCCTTCCTTCTCGAGAACAGACTTCTCGTGACACGTGTTGAACTCCAGGGAGCAATCGGTTCCCGCGAATGCAGTGAGGGCCATGACTCCACCGGGATGCTCCTTCTCGAAGCTAGTAACATCATAGATCTTGCCATCGATGACGAGCCAGCAGTCATCATCCGTGTTGTGCTGTGCCACTTGGGCCATAGGGATCGAGTCGATCAGGCTTCCAACGACATATTGCTGATAATCCTTGAGCAAGTCCTTCTCGTGACATGTGTTGAACTCAAGCGAGCAGTCCTTACCAGCAAAGGCGGTAAGGGCGAGAGCTCCGCCAGGATGCTCATGCTGGTACTTGCTGACGTCGAAGACTTGACCATTGATGATAACCCAGCAGTCATCGTCCTTGTCGTGCTTGGCCACCTGCTCCTTAGTGAAGCCCTCACAAAGCTTGCCGATAATGAGATCCTTGTGCTGCTGAATAAGCTCCTTGTCGTGAACCGTGTTGAATTCTAGCGAACAATCGGTACCAGCGAAGGCGTTGAGGGCCAAAGCGCCGCCCGGATGCTCATTCTGGTACTTGGTAACATCGAGAACGTCACCATTGATGATGACCCAACAGTCCTCGTCAGTGTTGTGTTTCGCAACTTGCTCCTTAGTATAGGAACCCATTCTTAAAATGGAGGACCGAAAGCAACCTATAGAAGCGATTGACGCGAGCAGGAGACAGAACTCTACACAAAAACTAGCTTAGCTTTCAGATTCACAAGCGTATCCGAAGGGGACTTGTCTCTCCTATAAATCCGACGATGTGATGATACGATGCATAGGCTTTGCATATCAGCAAGTGAGAGCCCCTTTTTCATGGCCCACTGATTGCCACCAACGAGTGAAAGTCGTAAATACTGTTCATTTGCAAATACTCAACGATGTGGCAACGGCAAATCACCCTCGGAACGCTCAAGTGCGGCATCCTGCTAGGAGTGCTCTCTACATGCTGTGAACGCTCTGCTGCGATATTAAGTTCCCTACATGCAAGTCCAAATACGGCAGGTCCTACCCAAATCAGCGCGTAGCTCGATATCTGATGATGTGCATGCGTGCACAAGGGACAGCCAACACAACCGAATGGGATATCTCACCCTCGCTTCGAGAAAGTTGTCTTTTTCCGAGACCCAAAACTCTCTGAACTTGAACTCGATACTTTTTGAAATACTCACTAACAAATCAAAAAAATACGTTTCCCTATTCAGCAGTGATGACAGGCCTCGCCTAAAATTACAATGGTCGCGAATTGATCAGCGAAGAGTGTGGTGTTACCGAGGCAATGCGCCACGAGACGAACCAGGCACACAGCACTGCATATGCAACAAAACAACAGGTACGGTCGGCTTCTTCCCTAGAGCTCCTCTTTCCGGGATGGGCTGCTGGGCCATGTAAGCGTCCCAGTCCCGTATCGGACAAATATAGCAGTATATAGGGAATGATAAGTAGCATAGTCCGATAAATATTATGATGGCCTCGGCCAGGGCACTGACAGTGGCTTTGCGACTTCGCGGAATGAGAGCATGCATGGTGATGATCTTTCCGGAGACCTTCCCTCGCATGAGAGATGAAGAAGAGCACCCCTACCAAATAGAAGGCACACCAGCCGAGGCTCGAGAATAGCTCCATTTCCATCCTGTAGAGGTCTTTGAAGTGAACGATCTCACACGATGTGTCGTCCTTCTCACAGAAGAACGGGTACATCCATTTGCTCCTGAAGTAGTACTTGGGGGCCGCGTCCTCACTCACCAGCCTGAACTGGCTCAAATGGATGGCGATGAATGCCAAGATGAATAGACCGGATATAGCCATCCAGAGCTGATCCAAGCCCATGGATATCTTCTTGAACTTGTAGGTCCTCACGCCGGCTACAAAAACGTGCATCAGGCCTGCGAACAGCAAGTAGAGCTCTACCGGTAACATGAGCTTGCCCCAAGGAACGGGGTGGTTCAAAAGTATCCGTAGGAGTTGAAGTGGTCGGCACCAGCAAGGACGTGGAGGTTACCCAAACCGTGGATGGTCACGAAGAAAATCATAAAGAGGGCCGCTCTGGTCAAGCCCGACTTGTCGTGAACGACCTTGAAATTCTTAACCGTGAAAACCTGTGGCCCCAACCTCGTAGGCGAGCATGATGACGAAGAAGGCGAGAGCATAGGAATACTCGATGAGGAAGTTGGTAATGGAGGGCCCTAGGGGACCGTACATCTTATGGGTGTTCCGAGCCTCACCCCCACCAGTGCTCATTCGGAATGGCCTTCTGGAGTAATGGCTCGGCCAGATTGTTGGCGACGCTTGCCCCAGCAGGAACTGAACCAAGGTCCCCAACAAGATACTTCTTGCCGTGCTTCTCGAGTGTGCCCTCGGGGTGGATCATATTGAACTGCTCTGATGCATCCTTACCAGCATAAGCCATGATAGCTGCTACACCCCCAGGATGCAGAGGCAGCCACTTGGTAACGTCATAAACCTTGCCGTTGATGATAACCCAACAATCATCTTCTGCGGTATGCTTGGCCACTTCGTCCTCGTCCAGTACACCACTACCACCACCACTGCCGCCTCCCATTGAGGATCCGAGCTCCCCAACCTCATACTTCTTACCGTACTTCTCCATGGTATCAGCCGGATGGATCATATTCCATTGCTCGCTAGCATCACGACCAGCATAGGCCATAATAGCAGCCTCACCACCAGGATGGACGGCCAGGAACTCCGTCACACTGTAGACCATGTTATTCACAACAATCCAGCAGTCATCCTTCACGTTATGCTTGGCCACTTCGTCCAACGTCAGAGTAGTAGCACCCTTACTGGAGGCCACACCAGCTCCCAGCTTGCCAACGATGTATTTGCCACCGTACTTCTCCAACACCTCAGGCTGATGGATCATGTTCCACTCCTCCGAGGCGTCCTTCCCAGCGTACTGCATAATAGCAGCCTCACCGCCCGGATGCTGTGGGAGGAACTCGGTAACGTTGAGAACGAAACCGTTGACAACCACCCAGCAGTCAGTCTTGCTCGTGTGCTTGGCCACCTCGCTCATCGACAGACCACCACCGCCAGCCCCCGCCCCGGTCGGCCTTCTACTCTTTCTCCTCTTCTTCTGTACCATAACCGGGCCTAGTATATACTCGACCAGCTTCCTCCTCCAATAGGGACTTGGCGTGGCACGTGTTGAACTCCAGAGAGCAATCAGTGCCACCAAAACGCAGTGAGGGCGATAACACCGCCAGGATGGTCATGCTGATACTTCGTAACGTCAACTACCATGCCATTGATCACCACCCAGCAGTCGTCCGGCTCGCGGTGCTTCTCGACCTCCGTCATCGGGATACCCTCAACCAGCGTGCCAATGACAAGGTCCTGGAACTTCTCCATGAGGTCCTTCTTATGGACCGTGTTAAACTCGAGAGAACAGTCCTTTCCCTGCGAACGCCGTGATAGACAGGGGACCGCCCGGATGCTCTTGGAGGTACTTGTTGCAATCAATGACCGCACCATCGATGACGATCCAGCAATCGTCAGGACGGTTGTGTTGGGCCACCTGTCGGATGGTGTAGGACTGCATTACAAAGGAAAAACTCAAATCTTAACAAGATACTACTCAGTGCCTCGACCCTCTACTCATTTCGACAAGGATGATGATGCGAGAGGTTGTCAGGAATTCCGAGACATGAACCACTTTCGAGGAGATGCAGGAAAGGAATGTGCGCTGGGCGAGCGCTAACAGCCCAACCAGATTTTGTCGAATGTCACCGAGTTCGAAACACTTGTCCGTCGGCTGAACACCACTGAGAATATTGCACTTCATTCTGAGACGACACTGATCTTGCCGGGGACATGAGGCGAGGAGCCCTTGTGCTCCCAAAGTCCAACCCAAGATACGGATATAATGATAAATGAGTTGTTGTTGTTGTTGTTGTTGTCTGTATAGAATTGTTACAGAGATAGTTGCTTGTTGAAACAAAAGGCTTACAGTAATAATAAAAGACAACAGCACGAAAGGGGGAGAAAATGTATTCGACAGAGGAAACCGCAGTTCCCAACAGCAGCAGAGACGCTGTAGCTGACTGTACTGTCTCCCACACTCAGCCATTCACTTTGCTCTTGAACGACTGCGTCAATCCCTGGATTGCCAGTTTATCGTTTGCGTTGAGGAAGCCTTCGTCCTGCAGCAGAGAAACCATCCATCAGGCCGGGGTGGTGAGCGAGGGACTCACCTTTCTCCTGCTCTTGCTGCAGCTTCTTCACACGACGGTTAACCCGCCGGAGCTGGTCCTTGTTATCCCCAACCATCTGGTTGTTTCGCTCAATCTGAACGCTAGCGTACGTCCCCTGTCCGAGCGGGTAAGGTGCTCACCTGTCCTTGGAGATCAGTGGCGAGCTCATCCTGCCTCTGCGACTGAGCCTGGATCCTCTCAGCAAAGTTCTGAGTAGAAGGCAAATCCAGCTGCTACCTCACCACTAGCAGCAGCGCCCACTCACCCTGACATCACCAATCGAACTGCGTATCTGGTCCAGGTCCTTGTCAACATCGTCGGAAAACGTCGAGCTGTTGGCAGATGACAACTGAACGGAAGGAAAAAAATTCCCAAACCCGCAACCACCGTCCCCTACACCAGTTACCTCATCATCGTCCAACGGTCGAGTCTTGAGTCCTAGTTTCTCCCTGTAGTTAGTAGCATCGGGCTTTTCAGAAAGCGTCTTCTTAACAGGCTCGACGCCGACGGTCCCTTCCCGGCCACCGGGCATCACATCAGCGTCGTCCTCTGAGGAGTCTAATGCGAAGTATCGCCATTACTGCAGCCTGATTAGTGATACCCTCCGCTACTAGTACTACCATCTTCCAGAGACAAGTCGTCAAGATCATCAGCCAAAGATGAATCATCATCAGAGTCCTTAGGCTGCTTTGGTTTCTTCCCCTTCTTGCCGCCCAACCTGTCACCATCATTGAAACGCCGAGCAGGCACCCCCACCCATATCATTACCACCACGGTCGTTTCTTAGCTTTCTCCTCCGCCCGGCGTTTCGAGGCTAACGCCTTCTTCTTCCTATTGATTTTCTTCTGTTTGTCAATCATAGCCTTCGCGGCCCCTGATGATGATCGACTGATGACAAGCTGCACTGAACTTCCCCGTTTAGAGTACCTAGTTGTTCCTCATTCCTGTTGTTCCATTCTACCGGCGGTGGCTTGGTGTCCTTTCGGTTGTAGAAGAGGAGACGACTAATCCAGTTCCGGTTCATATCATCAACCACCCCTCGGCTTTTCCTGAGGCAACACAGCGTTCACCCTCTGCCTGATGTAGACTAACAAAGACCATGACGCCGTCGATGGCTTACTGAAGGTAGTCTTCAACGTCGGCTGCGTCCCCTCTGATACGCTGCATCTGTTTAGTCTGATTTTCCATCGTTGTTGCCTGAGGCCATCACCTCTTCAATTTATGCTACCACACCATGCTCAACCTACAGTCTTGGAGCCAATCTCCTTGGTCTCCTCCAGCATGCGCTTCGTACGCTGCAATGAAGCCTTTGTTTGGTTTCTAGTCTTCCGAATATCCCTGACCAGCCACAAACGGCCTCTCAAACTTCCCTGCAAACCGTCACTAGTACGCTTCGACTTTGGATGCCTCAAACTCATCGTCGCTGTCAACCTTATCATCGCCCTCATCCTCCTCCTGCCGTTGTTTTTTACCGAACAGCTCTGTCCTTTTGCTATCTTCCTCCGACATAACACAAGGCAAGTGAATGCTTTCAACTATCCATCCGTCTCCATCACACCAACAACCGCCATTCTCGTTGCGCCCTCCTCCATGTTGCGTCGATACCCCAAAATCCGAGTTCACCAATGCTAAAGGCTAAGATACGGTTCCAGAGGGATGGGAAACTTCCCTTGGGATAACCTCACTGTGAGGTCCTCACACTTTACAGATATCAAAGGTTTTACTAAAGCGGTTCGACGCAAGAACACTTCAAGACGCTCCGCACTTAAAAACTATATCGATTACCAGGGCGAGCGCTAAAGCGTCGAGGTTTTTTCCGATCCTCGAGCCACGTGCAGCTACTCACCTGTAGCAACTGTTTAGTTACCATACCTCCGTCCTTGTTCATTAACCATGAGGTTCCTTGATCTGGTCCGTCCGGCGATGTTCCTCATGCCTGAGGTTGCCTCGCCAGACAGGCGAATCCCGTTCAAGGAGAAGATACTGTGGACGGCTATGGCACTTTTTATCTACCTTGTATGTTGCCAAATTCCGCTCTACGGGATTGCAACTAACAAGAACGCTGATCCCTTCTACTGGATGCGTGTCATTCTGGCGTCTAATCGAGGGACTCTGATGGAGCTTGGTAAGAATCGTAACCGGCGGGTAGTCCCATTAGCATCTCTGCTTACCCCTTTATCGCGCTTCTAGCGGCCTAGTCGCCGCTGTTGGGCCCTGGTCTGTTCATTTTCACGTCTGCCTCAGGTATCTCGCCCATCATCACATCCGGTATGATAATGCAGCTTCTTGCCGGCTCTAAGATCATCGAAGTTGACCAGAGTTTGAAGGAAGATCGTGCCCTGTTCAACGTGGGTGTTATCATCATTCGCCTCAGAAAAATCACTCTTCACTTTTGTTCAGGGAGCCCAAAAGCTGTTAGGCATTCTCATCACCCTAGGAGAGGCAGCGGCTTACGTGATGTCCGGTATGTATGGTGATGTTACCGAGATCGGTGCCGGCAATGCCCTTCTTATCATCATCCAGCTCTTCTTCGCCGGCGTTATCGTCCTATTGGTAATAGCAAAATGTGAGGGTGATTCTGAGTTGTTCTGCTCATTGCGTCATCACTTCAGTTGGATGAATTGCTTCAAAAGGGTTACGGTCTGGGTTCGGGAATCTCTCTGTTCATCGCCACCAACCTCTGTGAGAACGTGATCTGGAAGGCTTTCTCCCCCACCACGCTTAACACTGGCAAGGGTAGGATTTCATTGGCTCAGCGACGGTCGGGATGGTAGTCACCATCCCGCGTCCTTCCTCAGGCACTGAGTTCGAAGGAGCCATTATTGCTCTCTTCCACTTGATGTTCACGCGTAACGATAAGCTCCTTGCTCTCAAGGAGGCCTTCTATCGTTCTACTGCCCCCAACCTCACTAATTTGCTCGCTACTGCCATCGTGTTTTTCGTCGTTATCTACTTCCAAGGGTTCCAGGTCGAACTTACCCGTGAAGTAAGCCGTGATCTCGGTCACTCAGTAGTCGTTCACTACTTTGCTTGTAGGTATCAGAAGGTTCGTGGTCAGACCGGCTCGTACCCTATCAAGCTGTTCTACACCTCAAACATCCCCATCATCCTACAGACGGCTCTTGTCTCCAACCTGTACTTCTTCTCGCAAATACTGTATAGAAGGTGCGTATCATGACGCTACACGTGTGATAGGATTATTGCAACCATGTCAGATTCAAGAACAACATGATTGTTAACCTGCTTGGTCAGTGGCAAGATGTCGATATGGCTGGTACACAGTCTATCCCTGTCGGTGGTATAGCCTACTACATCTCACCTCCCAACAGCTTCACTGACGCCATCAGTGATCCTATCCACGTTGTCGTGTATGTGACTTTCGTTCTCACAAGTTGCGCCCTCTTCGCCAAGACTTGGATCGAAGTTAGCGGCAGCAGCCCCAAGGATGTCGCCAAGCAGCTCAGAGATCAGGAGGTTAGTCGTGTGGTGACGGTCGTGTTATCTTTCCTATTTCTCCTCGTCAGATGATCTTCTCTGGACATCGTGACACTTCGCTGTTGCATGTCTTGAACATGTACATCCCTACCGCTGCTGCTTTTGGAGGTGATTGCATGACTCTGACGTCTTCCTCACCTTGTAATTCGTCTCTTTGTTTCAGGTCTGTGCATTGGTGCCCTCACTATCTTCGCTGATATGCTCGGTGCAATTGGATCTGGTACTGGTATCTTGCTCGCAGGTGAGTAGGCCTGGCGACTCTCTGTGCTCAAACCAGAAAGTCTTTCAGCTTGCGTGCTCTACGGCTTCTGTCTTTCAGTTACCATCATCTATCAGTACTACGAGACACTGTACAAGGAGAAGGAGCAAGGGAATGTGCTCTTCTAAAGGGGAGTGACTACCGCTAGTGCACACGCGGCTATACATTTTGAAGGGATGCTGAATCGAGGTGCGGTTGTGAGTGGCAGCGGAGCTGCATTAGCACCATTGTTTATTGTTATAATGGCTAACGATAACAGTTTGTGGTATGCAATCTGTCCTCGATATTACAGCGGCATTTTTCTATATGGACGAGGGACAGTTGTTGTGTCAGTCCAATATCTGGGCGCGCGCTTTTTGCAACCTCGCTTGTGCGATTTAATCGATTTGCGCTATGGAGGTTTGCCATACTCTCGTTTAATGATGTTGTAAAATGTTGATTGGTGTCACGCGCTCAAATTGCTCGCTCGCTCGTCATATCGAGCAGTGAGTGCCGCATTGCGCGAAGAGAGAAATGCCTGGTACTCGAAATTTCCTCTTTTGGTCGGTTTTGGCAGTTGCCAACTCGACAGGTGATTTCGGAACATCTCAAAGTAGAGTTCATGCGTAAGATGCCAATGATGATTATCGTTGTCGCCCCAGGCAGAACAACAAAATCTATGTTGATAACCACAACTCAAGAGTCGTCTCGCTGAGGCATCAACTTGAATGAATACGTGAATGATGACAAATGCTATAACTTGTCTCAGGCATAGCCGTTGATGACATGATAGTAAAGTGGTGAACAATCTCTGACGTTTATAAATAGTGTAGCACTCATGCGAGTGTGAAGACTCGTTAAAGACGAGCAGCTCATAGGAGTTTGCGAAGTGGCGTACCACTCTGAAAGGTTTTTCCGCATCGCGAAAGTATGTGCGCTCATCGCTCGCGTAACGACTCAACGCGGTACTTCATTGTTATGAAACGTTTGGCTGTTATACCTTGGGCGTAGTGGATATGCCAGTAATCTTAGACAGTGCGTCCCTGTTAACGGCAGCAGGGTCGGAGAGCTTTTCCTTTCCGCAAATCATACCACTGATGCCACGACCACGCCTACGAGGAAATTGCTCACTCACTCTCGTGGAAGATGGGGCGAACTCGTACCACGCTATTATGACGGGGTCTGTTCCAAACATCATCATTGGCAACAGGCACTGCTTAGCGAAGTTGAACTCGGCTCGCTCTTCTTGTGGCGTCTTAGAAGGCAAATCCAACCTCCATTGACACTCAGAGTCACCACAGGTGGCCGTAGGGTTGTTGGGCAGGCAAATGATGCAGGCTGCACAACAGACCGAGGACGCCAGGGCGGCAGCCGCATGACGGAAAACCTACGGAACTCGATGCTGACAAGCGACAACAGGGGACTGACTAGCCCCGTCCGGCCCACCTCGATCCACGGTTCCTTCTGGGGTTCCTCCCTCCCACTGCAAGGGGAGAGGCATACAAGAACAGGCTTTCCAGCGTTGTCCCCTCCGACGGTCATTCTCGCCACCCTCCTGAAGTTCACCAGAGGCACCTTCAAAGACAACAGTCGCTCCGCCGTCAGCGAAGCGTCGTTGTCGACGCCTTCGTCGTGAGGAGGGGACCTGACCGACGATTCGGCTCCTCAACAACGCAGCGCCCGTACTGCTCTGCGCCCTCCTCTTGTGTGGGGGAGTCGGCTGTCAGTGGGGCTTCTCAGCGACTTTTCCACCGCAGTGTGGACTGCCAGCCTAGCGGTGAACGCCTGAGAACAACGGATACCAATCACGGTCGGTCGGTGACAGTTGGACGAGGTGATCGCTCACCTGACTGTCCTCACCCGGGACACGTAACTGACATACTGAGGGGTGGGCTCGGCAGAAGCGATACCGCCCCAGGAGCTCTCGACACACACCCGCCGATGGCAGGCCTCGTTGTGTGGGCTCCCAGGGGCCGAGCCCACCAAACGGCGAGCGGAGCAGCAAAAGCAACGCCCCCAGCCGGTTATCCTCCTACTCGAGCATTGGCTGCTTCTAAGTCGGCCAGCAGCTTAGCCTGCCTCGCCTTCTCAGCACGTTCTCGGTTAGCACAACACCCGCCGTGGTCCTGGGTCGGGTCGTCTTCAAAAAATATCGAGTCCATTGGGAACGCTGGAAGTTCGCCCCGGGGATGATGATGCTGATGAACCCAACAGAAGTTTACACTGAAACCATACACTGTGTCGTTTCAACCCTCGTCCCTCCCCTCCACAGCAGCAAGCCACTCAACGATGTCACTTCTAGGCTCCATGCCGGCCTCCGACATAGCACAGACCACATCAACCACCTTGTCCTCGAAGTCAATCATCTTGCTGTCTATAAGGGCAACGCGGATAGCCCAGAGACCTCGGTGAGGCATAGACAGACGCCCCAGGCCAGCCAGGCAGTGCCTCTCCGCTGAGGACCGATCTCCAGCCTGCATCACATTGGCGACCTCGAGAGCGGCGGTAGGCAGCTTAGAAGATGCGTAGGCAGCCGCTATAGGGTCATGCAGAGCCGGCGAGTGGACTCCGAGGACGGCGCTGGCGGTGGATTCCCGACCGATTGGCTGCAGCCGCCAGAGCTCCCTCGTAGGCAAAGCGTCCGGGTAGGAGTTCAGGTCGCCCTGGGAAGAGAGTGCTAGCTTTTAGACAGGCGTCTCGAAGGAGGACAGGAGGGACTGACAGGCCACGAAGGCCATCGATGAGCCACTGGCATACGAGCTCGATCGACCGATTGGACATGTCCCCTACGGCAGAGCTTGGACTCGGCATCAGACGCCAAAACTCGGCCAACGGCTTCTCGGGATGCCGTGGGTTCTTCGCCACACCAAGCAACCAGATGCACCAGATGGAGGCGGCGAAGGTCGATGGGAGGCCGATGCACGGCGGATCTGTCCGCTCCGCCGAGGATAAGCCCTCCCTTAGCTCCTCCAGTTTACTCGACACAGAGACATTAGACGAACCGTCGACAATGCACTGCACTGCGGCTGAGAGATCGCCGTTCATCAGCTTATGGCGAGCCCAGCCGGCCTTGAGAGGGAGGCAGTTGGCGAAGGACGCGATGCACTTCTCTACCACTCCTTGCGCATCTTCCATCTGCGTCATAGCATACGCTGACCACAGCCTGACTGACGATGTCGATGTCGCCACCACAGCCCTACCAGTCGAGGGCTCGGCTGCAACGATGAGCTCCCGCAGGAGCAGGGACTCCTCGATGTCATCAGCGGTGCAAGCAAGTAGGGCGTGGGCTAGGCACCTTGCCGCTAGGTGCCGAGCATAACCCGATACCACAGGCAGGTGAGACGTGTCGCCGAAGTAGCCGTGGAACACCAGACGATAGGGATGCCGACAGGAGTATCTTTGCAGGGAATCTGAAAGAAGAAGACCAACAACAATGGGGCAATGCGAGGCCGCCGTTGAGCGGAGCGACGACAATATTATTCACCCGAGAGGTATTCGCAGGTCTTAACAAAAGGACGTGGTAGATAATCCAAGTTAGTCGAGGGGCAGTGGGAGGTGATAGAGGACACGACGGCAGAGCGTGTTGGCTTACTAATGGCGCTCCCACACAGGATGTCCACTAGTCTCAGCACCAGCTCTATGCCATCCCGTTTAGTCAGGTCTCGGGCGAGTCTGCCAACCAGGTGGGCCTCCGCAGGGAGTCAGCTCCGATTTTGGCGTTGGAGCGACCTCCAAGGCGAACTCCTTCGCTACCCAACCCAGAATGGGGGACTCCGGGAAGTTCTCCCAGAGCCTGGCCGAGCTTGAATTCAACATCGGCGTCGTCCGGGGCGGACTGCGAGGCGTCGACACTCTCGCACACACCTAGGTAGCCCGGATTGACGCTCATTATGTTCTGCCCGACCAGTGCGTAGTGGGCTGATGGCGTGCCAAGTACGGGGGATACCTTCTGGAAGAGTGCTCGAGTGGCTACGCCTCTGAACAGCATCACAGCCTTCTCCATGTCATACATCGCCACACGGCAGAGGATATCATAGACAACCTCCATACTCAGGGAGCTGAGCACGCCCGAGCCTGTGACGACATCTAGCAGGGCCTCGGGGTCCCGACCGGCCTCCTCGCTGTGACTGCTACTATCCATGAGGGTCTGGACGCAGGAGCTAGCAAGAGCGCTCGCCACGGAGGGTTCTCGCATAGCACGAGTCCAGAGGACACGATCCTGCTTCCGATCCGGCGAGGGGTGGTCCAGTAGTCTCAGCTGCCACAACCGAGGTGTGCCTGAAGAGAAGATAGGAGCACCGTGCGGCGGCGGCGGCGACAGCCTACCCGGTGAGCTTTTCACAGCATCCTCGAGTATAGTCCGTATCTTGTCCTCGATGCTTGCCTTGTCTATACCAAGACTGGCCATCCACTTCTTCTGATGGCGAATGAACTCCATCCAGTTGCTGACCCTCTCCGGGTGGCTCCGGCACGCCTGTACTAGTCGGCGGTTCTCCGACTCCAGCTCACCAGAGAGACCGTCAAGTCCCTCTCATCTGCTATGTCAACGTCATCATGATCATCGCCACCACGGCCCTCAGTCTCAGCCTTCTTTCGGAGGCGCCATATCCAGAAAGGCGTCATCAACCCCAGGCATCTCACACTTGCCTCGAGGAGGCTCCCAGTGGTCGGGCATGACAGCGTTGGTAGCGGCCACCGCCTTCTTGTCGTAATACCGTAACGGTGCATCACGGAGGGCATCCCGACGACCACCGGAATTCACCAGACGCTTGAGGACAGGAGGCACCTCCGGGCGGAAGCATTTACCGTTGCCAAACGCCGAGCCAATAGAGTCCGCAAAGAACTCAAAGGAGCCCACAGTGAACGTCACATCACCGGTGCGCTGTAGCTCTGATCTGTCCCGAGCCGGCTCTGACGCTGAGCTGGACACGCTCGGAGACCTCCTTCGTTTTTTTGTGGTGATGATGATGCTTTCGACTGTGAGGGGACTCATCTCCACGGTGGTGACGGTGAGCGTGCTTTCTCTTGTCCTTCCTGTGCTTCCGGCTGCGAGCCTTCGAGTCATCATCCACTGTGAGGTCGACAGTCTTGACCTTGAAGCTCTTCCCTACCGACAAGGCCGCGAAGGGGTTACTGAGTGGCGCCCCGGCGGTGATGACGATGCAGATGACGACATACAAAATAGATGAGCAACCCCTGCAGCAGAACAGTCAAGGGCCTGCCGCCGCCCTCGGCGTCCCCAAATACCGGACTGGTACTCAACACTGAGATGAGGAGAGGGAGTCAAAAGGTGAGGCATTTATAAAATATCAATGTTTCGCGTCATTGCGTTCCTTCAAAGCCTGATAGTGTTCACGGAGCTGTTTAACCTTGCACAGGAGCGAATGAGCAACAGCAGGATTCCTACTGCATGCTTCGACCTACCGTCATGAGCCGCAGTCCGAGGGGCGGGTCCTCCCGATTGGCCGTATAGAGTTCAACTATCCGACCCATCAGCTCATCTTTCCGGGCAGCCTCCTCTAAGGGAGCTGCCCCGGGCCGAATCTCCGAGGCCTGCCGAAGGAACGCCTCCACCAAACGATCTTATCAATGCTCTCCCACCTCGAGTGCGATGCTCCTCTTGGCGCTGCTCTGCAGCCGCTGCGGCCTTCGCCCTCTTATCCTCGGGGTCACTTGCCTTGCCAATGACCTGAGGTTAATGGTGACGTGTCGGACTATGGGATGGCAGCAAACCTGAGGCTGGACTGCTGTGGTGGTGGTCTGGGGTACGGGTTGGAGGACAGGGACCCCCACACGCACGGGTGTGACGGCCCCTTCTTCATCCTCATACAACTTGTACGTGGGGCAACAGAAACTGGACAGCAGCAGAGGGGGGACTACAGACGCCGTCCTTCCTCCTCCGGCTCACTTCCTGATCGACTGCAGGGTGTTCGTACAGCAGGAAGCACATGACTGATAGGTGGATCTTAGGCACCCAGGCCTCTTCCCACCGGCTACCCTCTTGCTCGAGGACGGCCCTTTCTCTGGCATTCGAAAAAAATAGTTGTTACTGAGTGCCCCCAGCTCCCTCTGGTCATACTGCGGACTTAACGCGACAGCGAACTGGCTGAACACTGAGACTCCAATAGATCATCATAACCATGCTACACAGCACTCGAAGGCAGTACTCTCAAAACATGCTCTCCCACTCTGGTCTGGACTCGGCTGAAGACAACAGACAGGTGATCCAGCGCTGGTAATGGATCGCCGTACGAGGGTCGGTGCAAGCAGCCTCTGTATCACAGCACTGGGTGGCGTCGGCGGGGACGCTGTATACCCTCTCGGGCAGGCTACACAGTGCTCCAGCCGGTTCAAGCCGTACCTATCATGGCGACCGTGAGACGAAGTCCGCCTTCTATACATCAGCAGGGAGTGGTACGGGAGGCCGCGACACAGGGCTAGCCAGATGAACCGAAGAGTCGAGCCTTTGGCGGTGATGAAGGAAAAGATCTCGCAGAGTCCCCGCGGACGACCTCGAGCGGCGCTCCATCGGAATAATGAGATAAACTAACAGCGCCATGAGAAGGCTGCTACTCTCGGTTGATAGTTCCAGTGGGGCACCGTTCAGGGACGTCACAGCCTCCACAGTAGTGGCCCTGGTGGGCAGAGGATGCACTCCTGAGGGGCAGAGACTGGACACCAGAGGAGAACATAGAGGGAACCTTCCGTCCACGAGCACTGGTCACCATATCCTTCAGTCTTTGAGCACACGTACTGACGGTGCAGGTGGCACAGCATCTAAGGGATGATCATGAAGTACGGAAGGAGTGGTATGGAGACTGACAGGTAGTAACCACTAGGGCAGATCGGCTGATAACAAAAGGCATCCGCCTTCACTTTACAGCGCCCATCCCGCTCCTCCACACAGGGGCAAGGACACGACTAAGGGAGAGGAGGCTACGTCGAGAGAAAGCTGAGGCTCACTACCGAGACACTTGACGACTGGCTGGCTACATAGTCGTCGTAGTCCACGAGGGTGTCCTGACTCGCTGCAGGGAGCAGCAGGTGCAGGGCGATGAACCAGTGCCGCGGGAGCATAGAGGGGAACGACGAATGCCGCCTACAGATCCCATCCTGTACAACTGCCCAACGCATCTTCAGCCGCGGGTAGAAAATCAACCACCATCACAACACGTCATCAGAACACCACACTGGGAGGAGGCGGTGGGCCAGCAGGAGGCGCCGCGGCCGGCGGTCCACTCGGAGTAGTACTAGTATGGCCATCCACAATACGATAGGGTTGGATGATGCCTTCACCAGTCACTCTGTGCTTCACCGCAGAGGGCCACTCAGGCTGGGGTTCTCGATACCCGAAAGGCGGTGGTGGGGGGCCACCGTAGCGCTGCGGGTAGCCCCCGGATGACCGTGGTACCCTGGAGGGCCGAGAGCCTGCTGCCTGTAGTAGGCGGCTATCCGACGGGCCTCTTGCGTTTCAGCATCGTATGCTCGCTGCTTAGCGCCATCCCACTTCTCGCAATGACCTGATCATTCCAGGTGGCGAAAGAACGAAGACCGCAGCGGCTGGCGACTGGAGGAGTTTTGAAGACCACTATTGCGTGAAATCGCTGAGACACCCGGCGCGCTTTGTGCTGAGAAACGTAGCGACTGTTCCATGTAAAGCATGCCTAATAAGGAAAGCCTCCATCGGGACACGATCATCTTCCCATACTGCGTCCATAGGCAGCTACGAAGCCTACACAGCCACGCCAGTTGGACCCGAAGGCAATCCCGTTCACACGCTGCGAATGCTCAGGAGATATTTCTAGCCAGCTCCATGCTCCCTCCGAGTACCTGCTGGCCTAGTCCGTACTATCGGAGGGGTATCCGTACAGTCCAAGGGGACGTAGCCAACCTTGATCTCAGTAGAGGAGCGTAGTGGCATCACCGCTTTGCCTGACGTGCCGATAACACAGCAAATTGCAAGCTTCCTCACTATTCCAGTCTACCTTCCCTCAGCTTGCTCTCGAAGTAGTTTGGTTGTATCGAGTTGATCCAGCCTAGCAGCTCATTTGCCGAGGGTGGGTCCAGTGCTTCACCCAGCCACTCCCATCTGCAACCCTAGGCCCGTCCCACTCACGAGTGCCTCTCAGCACTACCTCTCTGTAATGGGGTTCCAAAACGCTCGTACGAGATCCTTCCGTGCGGCAGGGTCCGTGGGGTCGGTAGATGGGGGTCCCAGTCCACCATACGGGTTGCCGCCACTAGACAGGCCGTTCCAGTAGTCAGGATCGTGCGGGTGAGCTCTCCGATGAAGCGACCGTAGCTGAGCACGAAGTCCCCGTTTACGCAGAGGTGATGTCCACACATGCAAGTTCAACCCGTGCTACGCGAACAACGCCTTCCCACGAAGCGGGGAAAATGTGGTAGTGCCATTAATACGGAGATGTATGGGTGATGGTGAGTTTGATGTCTCACTGAACAGCGCATGCGGCAGCAATTCATATGAGATGTCTTCGCAGATCAAATTTCACATATTACTCCTTCGTAAAATCGGCTATGTGAGATGTGTTCTCAACTACCGCTGTCCAGGGCCGTTGAATGCAGCCACGAGAATCCCTCACGCAAGACTCAACCCGACCTTTTACAGCACGGACTGCCCCCTCAAGCGTGCAGTCCCTGGAGGTCTTTGGCAACACTTTAACCCTTCCGCATCCCCCCACCTGTTGCCCAGTATTACCGCGAAGAATGGCACTGCAAATATGAATGCCCAGAGGGTGAGTATTTGGAAGCCCGACATTGGTCTAGCCTCTCGCATCCATCTGGCCTTCTTCTCATCCATGCTTTCCTCCTCCTCTCCGCCATACTGCTGCTGTTGATGGTGTGACTGCCGCTGGTACGTCTGGTGGTGGTATCCTGACGAACCTTGCTGTAACTTGGCATCGTATCTAACCCAACCGAGTTCCTCCATGATCAACCTAGGATACCCCTCCCCCCGTGCACTTACTCCCTCCTCGAGGTTGGATTGTGCAGTATATTGTAGGCTCTAGTGACCTGCCTGAACTTCTCTGTGAGTGTGAAATCCCCACCGGTCATGTCGGGATGGTACCGCTTGGCCAGCCTCTTGTAGGCCATATTGATCTCGACCCGAGTGGCCCTGAGGCGCCTCCAACTAAAGCAGCGTCTCCCCACTGGTCAGCCTCTTACGTCTTTCTGACGCCCAGTACTTCATAGTGATTTGGAGGACTGTGATGATGACCAGAGAAGCATCGTTGGTAGTGGTAATTCACTCGACGGCCCGCGGGGTAGGGAGGGAGTACTCGCGTCAAAGGCAGTAGTAGCATTGGCCTGATGGAGCGAGCATTGATGATGATAAGACAAAACCTGAGCAGAATGACAGTTCTTGGCAGTAGTCGACGAAGGGAGTAGCCATAGTCCGGACCACTACGCCCCAATGCTTCACTTACCGAAAGGTGCGCACAAGTTGCGCGTCACGGCGTCACGCAAGATACGCCACGAAATTACATTCCACTCGTCTCCGTTCCTGCCCTCTCGGTACACGACTTGACCTCAGTTAGCCCCTATCACCACTCAATGGGATGCTGCGTGTTGGTAATCCTTCCTTTGAACGGTTGATCGGTACGGAGATAAGTGCAGCTGAGAAGAGGGCTACATCATGGTACTGTCAAACCAGGGCAGGCAAGCAGCAGCAGGCCAGGGGCGGTGACAGGTACAGCTCCCAGTTGGCGGTGTCCGGGTAAGGAGCGACCGAAGTACTTCAACGCTGGTACAGCAGGATACCAGCCATTACCGTGAGCCACCCCCTCTGAGTTCGACAGCAGCACGGTTGTGGTCAGGCCTGCTGGGGTAGCCGTAGTGGACGAGGGTGCCGAGACGTCTCTCCTCAGCACCAATAAGAGTCCTCTAGAATCCACATCGACCTCAGCAGTAGGGCCGCGGACGGTGGGCGTCCAGAGCGGCTATCGAGACGTGGAGGCCCAGACTGAGCCGTGAGGACCTTCAGCAGTGCTTGAGTCGGTTCACTAGGGCGTTAGGTACTCACCGCCACTGGACTCCCCTGATGGCACTAGAGAGAGATTCTGGCAACGGGAGCTGCTTAGCTTGGAGCAGCTGACCCACGCCAATCGTGGCCTTCATCCTAGCAAGAAGGCTATTGATGAGATGATAGTAATGACGTGCTCTGATGGCTCATCATCATCGTAGTGGTTGTGGTCATAATGCTTCTTCTGGCAGGAGGACCGACGGCTGGAGAAGGAATATGAGAATGACCGTAAGCTGAGTAAGGGCTTCAACACTGTGGTCCAATCTCTTACACACGATTTCGTATTATTAACCCATTGTGATAGAATGCTGCCCTGTACTAGTTGCTGCACGATCTGTGGACTGGTCCCTGTGTGGCTGATTCAACATCATTACTGTACATGATAGAGATGATCTACTGCGGATCATTAGGCATGTCTTTCTAGCGTGTCACGTTTCTACGCGCTTGGCAGGGGATGGCTACAACCAGGCTAGGGATGCTCTCCGATTCGAGAGGAACAATAGACGAATTGATAAGCTCAATAGCAGGAGGATCCAGGTAGTGGAGAGATGCCCTTTGGGCGGTGATGATGCACATGGCCGGCTACAGGCCTTGGAGAGGGCCTTGAAGGACTTGCGCCGGGAGCATAAGGCGAAGATAGATGCTAAATTGAATAGCATACGAGGGCAGATGGAGCACGACTACGGGAAGGAGGTGATGGCGAGATAGGCCTTAAATGATGATGATGATGATGATGATGATGGTGTTGTTTGCTCAGCTACTCCGTGCTCGTACTGACCAGACTAGGCGCCTTCGGAAGGCTCACTTCACTAGGGTTCGAGATCTGGCGTCTATAAAGAGTTTAGGGGATCCTGTGGGAAGGCTCGGCAAGGTTATCGACAGGTAGTATCTTCGGGCTCTACGTTTGACCAGCTTCGACCTCGTAGCATCAGTGTAACCCAACCCATCGCACTTGGTAGCCTCGGCCTCGTTGTGTGGGAGAATAGCAGCCCCACACGGACGGCTCCTTGTAGGCACTCGTCCCCTAGTTCATCATTATGGGCACCAGCACTCCGAGATGGCCCGACCTTTCGGTGATGTCGGTGACACTCTAGCGCCGTCGCTCAACAGGGTGACAGCAAAGAAAGACTTCGACCAGTGCGCGAGTGTGGAGGAGGCTCTCACGGTACCACTCTTCCCCGGAATCTGGTCCGCCTGCCAACCTCGATTGGTAGATGCCAAAGCCACCTACTGATGTTCGGAGCCAACTCCGTGTGTGGCTGGGATCGGACAAGGAGAAGCTACGAGCAGTCAGGGTCGTCGAGGAACTTAACGAGCCGAATCGTTTGCCGTTGCTGGAGAAATGTGGTAATGCTGGGGCTGCGGGCGGCGCTCGATGGACTCATCGAGTCAGGCATCATCGGTAAGGTGGATGAAGTAGAGGAAAAGGAGTTGGATGAAACTGGAGAGAAGGCACAAGATGATCCTGGCCGTGGTCCTAAATCCCCTAGGGTCGGTGGCTACGGCGCTCCGAACGGAGTTGGGAGTGTATTCCGTAGGTTAAGTTGAAGCATCCAGTTGAGCATGCGGACGACCTGGCGAAGGTGACTCTCACGAAAGTTATCAAGGGGCGAGCGGCTGAGATGATGATGTGAGGATGATGTTGCTAGTGTGCATCGACGAGGGCTGCTCAGGCACCAAGGGAGGGACCAAAAGCGGCATCTTATAGAGGAACTCATGCACATGGACGCACACCGTAATGGGGGGGAGAGACCGTTGGTGTGGTACTGCCAGCTGTGGACGCTTTCTGACTCCCATCGGGCGAGCGTGGATCGCATAACAGCGTTGTCCTACCATGGGGAGGGCTCGCAGTGTGAGCTCGGCCGACTATCAGATTCCTCTGGGGTACAAACGTCCGCGGAGGAGATAGATGAAACTGATCCGATTCCTCGAGCGGTGCAGATGGAGGCCGCCTTCCAGACCATGCTCGGTACCTATCCTGCAGTCTGTAGACGGCCTGGTATCCCACCGGTCTCAGGGCGATCAGTGGGTAGGGCTCTGGACGAGATAGCTAAGGAGAAGACTCGGGAAGTCGGCTACAACAGAGTCGCCAAGGTAGGGCCGCTTCGTGGACTGCCAAAACTCAGCAGTCCTTGTTAGATGGCGACCTACGCTGAGGGTGTGAGACGACGGCGGGAGGGCAAGGAGGCTGGTCACCGCCAGGCCGCCCTCCGCTTGAGGTAGGCCCTCCCTGCCGCCCTCTCAGAGTGGCAGCTCGGCAGCGGTCAGGTCGTATGAGGACAGCTTCCGTAATAGTATCGGGACTATGGTTCAGAGGGAGGCTGATACCCTCGTAGACGATGCCCTAGCTGAGGGTCTGGGGGAGTGCGCTAAGCGTCGGGCTCTACAGTAAGGGAAGCTCGCTAGAGGGAAATGCAGTGTTTGGGGATATTCTCAGGGAAGCTCGGGCCACAGCACGGTTTGTTAACCCGGTGCTTAACGCTATGGAAGAGAACAACACGGACAGGACGCTGTAGGCAGGTAGAGTATCTTAGGTTGATGATGGTCTTTCTCAGATCTTGAACCGGCTCATGGAGCAGTTGTTATGGCCGCATGTCGAGCGACGACGAGTTGAAGCAGGCCTGGCCCTTCATCAGAGGCGGTTCGCTCATGCAGCTCAGAGGACTATAGAGGAAACGGTAGGATGCTGTCGCCGTCGTGAGGATACCTATTGCTGTTAGATACGAGGGGCGTCGCTGAGAGCATCGCCCAGTCAGGTGGATCCGGGACCAGCTCTACCGAGGACCCATCTCAGGAGCGCCCGGTTCCTAGGTAGACCTAGTGTTAGTACTGCCGATGTACTGTCATCATGTTACTCCGCTGTGCTTGTGCTGCCTGTTTGGTGTCTAGCAACAAGGGAAGTGTTGTTGAGTTGGGAAGGTGAAGATAGCCCGGGCAATGGCGCCTCGAGCAACAGGGCTTTGTCACCATCTTAATAGCTTCTGATCTCTCACTTCCGTCTAGTATGCTGGCCGGCTACAACAGCGCCTCTTCGGATAGTGAGAGCGACACTGATGAGCGGTAGTAGGTTCGGGACTGTCATAATAACGGTGCCCTCTAGCGGCCGTAGTAGCTGCTTCAAAGGGCGTTATTGTGTCTCTAGAGACGTTCGCACCTATGTGTTGCAGGACGAAGGAGGTTACTGGCCCACTACCCTCAGCAACCTCGGCTCTAGCGGATTATGACAGCGCTGTTGGGTCGAGGAAGAAGCAGAGAACTGCAGGTAGGCCACCTTCGTAAGTTGCCAGTGCCTGGACACCGCCAACTAACCCCATGGTCCACGTCAGATACCATCGCGACGACACCATCGCATTCACAGCCTACAGGGCGGTCAGCAAGTTCCAAGGTATGTTTCAGACTGCGCATCTGAATTCTATCAAACCCCAGCAGGAACTCTACACCTAGCGGTCAGAGCCGAAGTACTGGTAGTGGGTTGATAGCACCTCTCCTCACTGGCGGGCTAGCCCCTGTCGACATCGACGTGGGAGGGGTTCAGCAAGATGCACGGGCGAGGTAGGGTAGCCAGGGCGTGCTGATGGCTGTGAGCTCGGCTGTTAGCGCCGGCACTAGTGTCTGGGATGAGGACCCTCCAGAGGCGTTAAAGAAGAACAAGAAGCGTAGTGAGATGGTGGAGATGATGAGGGGCCTTGGAGGGTATCTTCCAGGGAGCTGAAGAACATTCAGGAGCTCGGTAGCTGCCAGTGACGAGCTGGAATCTTCGAGGTTGAGGTGGTCGTTGGCAGGTGCAACCGCACAGGATATTGATCCAAGCTCACTTCAGGATGATCATTGGTATGAAGCTCAGCAGGCTAACGAGCAGGCTCAGAAGGTGAGCGCCTGATTCGGGCGATTGTTGGTATTGATACGCAGGTACAAGAAGCCGCTCTTGGGGACTTCTATGATACCACTGAGGGCGCCAAACAAGCGAATCCTGGTGGATCAGTCGGGAAGGTAATTCCGTCACTGGTCGACTCGCCCGTGCAGTACGATGTGGTTGTTCCTCTCAGAACCATAAAAGGAAGCATCACATCAACTGGCTCGCTGCTGATACCATCGACAACGGTGCCAAGCGGCTGTTGGACCTCGGGACGCAGGCCGGCAAGAGGGGCCAGACAGCTCGAAAATACGGCTGGTAGCGGGTACTGTCAACTACGTCAAGCTGTACCATTGCCCTATTCACCGGTTTCACGTCAATGATAGTGCGGTTGAGTCGGCTTGGAAGGGGGAGGGGCTTCAGAGATCGGTAGTTGCTTGTTATCCCGCTTATGTGGAAGGCAGCTGTAGGGTCACTCATGGTGGGGTTATCGTCGTACGTTGATGATCTCTGTAATTGCTTCCACATACCGGAGCCTAGTAGTCTTACCTGGGCTCATGCTGTTGACTCACAGGCGGAGCTCGAGGCCGCTGACGCTATGTTTTATGAGTCCGACGCTGGGGCCTTGTCCGAGGACGGTCGGGTCATCATGTGCCACTTTCCGACACAGATTACAAGTGACCTTTACTTGGACGAGCTTCTGTCGGCGGTAGAGAAGCGGGAAACTGGTCTCAAGATTGATATTAAACTGGAGAAGTTGGTCGCGCCCATCGGGGATCTTCTGTCGAGGGTGAAACTAGACGTACCGGTATGGTGGAATGCTGATGTTTTCGGCAAGAAGAAGTTACCACTGGAGGCCCTGGCCGATGTTGCTACCAAAGATACCGTTTTGAGCCTGGGGTACATCGGGACTAGTTTCGGGGAAGCCGAGAGAAAGGACATCATCAAGCAGTTGACCGACTCGGTGAGTCGGAAGCTCACGTCCTGTCGTCGTGTTTGACGCTTTCCTCTTGTCAGGGCCTGCTGTTGCCTGCATCCGGGGAGATCTCCTGTCGTCACATCACCTTCGCGTTTTCTGCAAGGCTAGCGTTATCGTGCACTACTGAACTGGTTAAACTGCTCGACGCTTTGCCCAGTACCTCTCTTACTCTCTGGACTGGAGTGAACGACCCGAGAGGACTGACCAGGGCCGAAGAACTGAGACTGAGGCAGGCCCTCCCAATGAGCCGAGTCTTCCTCGATATCAAGCGCCAGACTTGGCTAGGCTGGTTTCGCCTCCTGGCTACAATGGGCATAGC